>CAJQZM010038117.1:0-33094 GCA_907164665.1 Colias nastes | reverse complement strand
GTACAGAATTGGCCTCTCTACAGATTTATTATAAGTATAGATTATGCACAGTTAGGATTTGTTGTCTGTTAAAAAAGTAGTTAAAAAAGAAAATAATGGTAATAAGGTATATGATAAACATAATAATTTTAAATGTTCATATTTCTAACGAAATAGCAATCAGCTTTTAACACAGCTAGTAAGAGATATTAAAAAGCAATAAGATTTTTGTTTTATGATAAAGCAAGAATTTGTGACTTATGTAAATCAACAAGTCTTTGGCTCGAAATTAAATTCATTTTATGTTTTAGAAAAAAATCTTCTAACGACTTTTCATTTTATTTGCCTCTACATAGTAATCTACTCAGAATTTACTTTTAGGAAAATATTACTCAATATAAAATCCTCATTCATTTTCAAAATGGACTATTAATCATAATAACTAACTAGGTTTTTGACCGCGACTTCTTTCGTTAGAATATTCTATTTAGTTTGTAATTAATTTTTGTTATTTCTGAAAGTAATGTTTGTAAACATAGAACTTCGGAAATCCTGGAATACACGTATATCTAAATACTAGGAACTTAATAATATTATGTTTGTGCTTAGTACGTGGTGATCACTACTCAATACATAGTATAAAACAAAGTCGCTTTCTGTCCCTATGTCTCTATGTATGCTTAAATCTTTAAAATCACTAAAAGAGTGATTGAAGAGGAAGGTTTTAGTATATAATTTTTTTCGGTTTTAGACAAAGCGGGTGAAGCCGCGGGCGGAAGGCTAGTATAGTAAATGAACATAATTTTTGGAGATAATGATGATGATATTAACGCCATTGACCAATGATATAACCTCTTCCATGCTATGCGCCAATCATATAAAACGTCAGATAAAAAACAAAATGGCGACAAAATTTTTAAAAATAAAATAAAGCAGAGTCGGCCGGCGAAGTGATTTAAAAACGGGCTTACTATCTGAGCGGCTATATTTTAGACTTTGATACAGATAAACTGGCCCAGCCCGGCCGATATTTCCTTGAAACGTACTATTTTTCTATTTTAGACTATAAAATATTTGCGAAGTACTTTACAAACGTTTGCGGATAATATATTTTATTGCTAACTTCCGGACTAACGTCTTTAATCTATACTAATATTATAAAGTTGAAGAGTTTGTTTTGTTTGTTTGAAGGCGCTAATCTCAGGAACTACTGGTCCGATTTGAAAAATTTATTTCGGTGTTGAAAGAATCCTGTTGATTAAGTAAGCTTGTTAATGTGTGTAAATAGCAGAAACAAGTTAAATTCTGAAATATGTTTTTTTTTTAACAATACAATAATATTACAAGAAAATATTCTACGAAGTCTTCTAGGATTGCACGAAGTCATCATACTACATGATCGAACGCAAAATACTGTTATATTACATAATATTTTGAATCCAAAAAAATAGCTCAAACCGATACACAACACCAGCTTTTTACACCTATAAAATTATCATATCAACTACATATAGAACCTCCTCGGCATAATCATTCCATCTGACAGCTTTCATCGAGCGCGCGCAAAATGCGAAAAAGCGCGCGCCGTTCGAATCTGGAATTCGAAATCCAGGTGTTTTATCGTCAACACGCTTGGCGGGAACACTTCAACAATTTCGCGGGCACGTGGGATCAAGACAATGTGAATACGTGACTCGTTTCCCACATCCGACCAGTTCATCGTGACCCTCCTCGCTCCCCGCGTAGCGAACATTAAGGGTGGTTCAAACCGCTTAATAGCTATTTTAAAGGCTCTTTCAAATTGGCCGGAAACTTAGAGCTATGACGTTTGCTAAATGCTGAAAGGAAATTATCAAAAGATTCGAGCTGGCTTGTGATTCTTGGGGATTAGGTTTAATTAGGTACTTTGTGCGATTAGAAACATGTTCCGGTCTTATATTTTCTTTTGTAAGTGCCACACGTGAAGATTTAATGATTGCTGAAGACATTCCAAAGTATAGTTTTTAAAAGATATTTCCAAGAAACTGTTGATAGGTAATTCATAAGAGAACTTGTTGGAAGTTGGCTTCCAAATGTATTGTAATTATTTTTTTGTGTAGGTACATTAATTGATTGATACTTAGATAATAATGAAGATATTTGTGTCTGCTACGATTTTTCTGTTTGCCTTCTATTTCAATTGAATTGGTCGCTCTGAATCATTCCAATTTTCATAATTCTACTGTATCTTAGTTTAGTAGTTAGCAGAAATTATATGATCGTTACCAACGGGAAGGAGATCTCAGTTCGATACCTAGTTGAAACTAATATACTATCTCGCTCAGACAGATAAGGCTGGTCTTCCCTCGAAATACATTGTCCAGTTAAAAGTGGTACTTAAAGAAACACAATCTTAATAATGTGTAGTGATTTCTATGTTTCTCAAAGTAACACAATATGTTTTGATTTATCAAAAAAAATGACTACAAAGCTTCAAGATTATCTAAATATGAATAACTTACAAATATATTCCAACCCCATTAGTTTCAAAACCCACGTAATTGAAACTAAAACCCCTGTTTATATTACCGAGCAAAATTTATTTTTCCATTCAAATAGATTTTTTGATGTTTCACTTTACACGCCAGCAATTTATATTGAATTACAGCAAATAACCAATCACGTGCAAGCCAAATAAAGAAAGATCAAAGAATATTAGAAATTGTTATTCCAAACATATTATACGTATTGATACGTAAGTTCGTTCGGAGACAAACTAAATAGTACGGGATAATGGTCGTTATGCGTGGGTAGTAAGGGCCATTATTGCGTAATAATTTAGACATAATGATCAATGAGAAGGGATGTATCACAAAAATATCCGTTACGTAAGCAAACATGAATGTGCCTTAACGAGCTACTGTGAAGAGGGATACACGTGGAAGTCTTGTTTAAAACTTACGACATAATATCGTCGACGATATCCTAGGCTGTATATCACAGCAAATAGTATTAACTTCAAACACTTTATAGTCATTAAGTAGGTAATAAGTTTTCCAGAAAAATAAAATCTGTTAAATATGCTTAGTCATTAGGAACAAACAGAACAGTATTCATTTTTCTATGTTATGAAAAAAAAATCGACAAGCAAATTGTCAGTATTAAAAAGCCAAAATTACGTCGGATCATTGAACTTTCCCGCCTTGTTGCCTAAGATTCGAATAGATCAAAATCCGTATTCTTTCTTCCCCTTATCGAAAGCTCACACTATTCGTCTACCAACTTTATGCAACCTATTAAGAAGCTAACCATCATCAAAATAGAAATTAATCTATAACATTATCAAACTAACGGAGCTACTTTCGTATTAACACCACTAGCTTATATTAACAACACTACATATAAGACGTATACTCTACTAAACAGTTTACATATCAAAACTATAGCTCATTTAAGAAAACTTCCAAATATCGTGTCGTGGTCGGATCCTGTAAAAGCGCCTCCACCAGGGGTGGCACCAATTACAGACTGCGATAATATAAGTCTAACGAACGATAGCGGTATACAGTAAACATTTTTCTGTTTACCGCGCTCCGCTCGTTCGTTCGCTTGTTTTCATTCTATTTACGAATTATAGATGCCATTTATAGCTGTCGACATCGTGTCTTTGGATAATGTTGATGGTAATAGAAATTATATTTCTATTTGCGGTTTGTGGGTGGTTAAGTTTTGAAAAATATAGGGAAAATCGTTCGTTTGCTTTATTGTATTTGCGTTGTAATTTCTATACACATAATTTGCAAAGAAAATGTTACCCGAATTATATTGCTATCCTATACAAAATTACAATAATAATAATTTATTGATTGTTTATTTAATCTTGGGTATTGCTGGATCGATTTTAATAAAGTGTAACTACGTATATTCTTATATGCTCTATGACTCTATTAAACTTATGAAAGACCATTTTTGTAACTACTGTTAGAAACATTATTATTTTTGCAATGCAACTTACAGTAATTATCAAAACCAACCTGCTAATATAAATAAAGTTAATTCCATTAAAATAAAACCATTGAAACCTTTCAAAACCAAACAAATATCTGTTACTAACAATTTCTCTATTTACCTAAATATAAACTTCAAACAGTTAATTTTATAGTTCACGTGTGACCCCATACCCAAGCCTGTCACTTTGAGTTGGGTAAATTCCGTCCAATGGTCAATCGGGGATAAATATAATATAACCTAACACGTGGATAAATTAATTAGAAATATATTTACGTATCAAGGAAAAAACAAGAAACACGAGGTAATTAAAATGTTTTGGAAACTTGAAAATCCAAAGAAAAAGAGCGTGCCGAGAACACGTGTTAGAAGTGAAACTTTTGGTGGATTCAAAGATACCAAAATCGTCGCCTTACTCCATGACGTGACGGTATTGTCATGACGCGACCTTGAAATTTTACTCTCAACGCGCCTAAAAACGTTTCACTTCAATAAAATTTTAGGAGCATTAAAATTAAAAAGCTTTTAAATGTTTTTATCATAATATCATAAAAACATTTAAAAGCTTTTTAATTTTAATGCTCCTAAAATTTTATTGAAGTGAAACGTTTTTAGGCGCGTTGAGAGTAAAATTTCAAGGTTCCTAAACAAATAGCAAAAATATTTAATTTTTAACACCATTAAGATGTAATTTAATTCGATTAAAATATTTTTGATATCAAATAACCACATATACCTATCTACGGTTATAGGTAGTAATGCAAATTCTAACCAAGAGGTCGTCTACCATTTTTTTTCAGTTCTGCCCAAAAAAAGAATATGATTATTTTACTGTCCATTTCAAGTAGCATAGTTGTTTTATTTCAATAAAAACTATAATTTAACACTTTTCTTCTAAACATGACTGTATATCGAAGGGACGCAATTCACAAAGGTGTTTTGATGACGTCAGCGTGTCCCGCCCAATTATCCCTAACGAGGCATCGAACCCGGGACCCGGGAATTTGGTATTCTAAGCACTACACTGAAGTGATTCTGTATACGTGACGTAGTTTTGAATATTTTTTACATGTCCCTTAAAGTAAGGAAGGCTTTAAATGATTTAAATCGCTATTTATTGATTCAATACAATTTTTTTCAAAAACGTAGTACCTATTTAAAATATTGCAATAACAAATTACAATATTTTTAACGAGTAAAGTAAATTTTAAGGCTGTTTATAAAACCTAAAACGTTAATTACTACCCAGAAAGTTTTTCTACCCTAAAGTATAAACGCGAAAGTTTGTATATTAATAATAAAAAAAATATTTATTTCTTTAAAAACAAGTTTTCTACTTGGGTTGGTTGGTTGTATGTTTATTTGTTTGCTACTCCTTCACGCAAAAACTGCTGAACCGATTTTCAAGAAATTTGGCACTCACAAGGTAACTTGAATTAACAGATAAGATAGTTTTTGTGCCCAAAATCCCACGGAATGGGAACTATGTGGATTTTCTTTGGACTACGCGGGCGAAGCTGCGGGCGAAAAGCTAGTGTTTTATATTTAGTGTTTTATATTTTTTATTTTAAAGGTCAAAAAATACTAAACCGATTTTGAAAATTCTTTCACCAACAGAAAGGAACATCATTCCTCAATGTGATAGAATACCAATATTGCCATAGTAACATACTATTTAATTTTTATATCTTTTCAGACTCGGCGCGAGAAGCTTTCATCATTATCATCATCATCATCAGCCCATATACGTTCCCACTGCTGGGACACGGGCCTCCTATGAGGGTACAGGCCATGACCCGCACTTGGCCAGCGTGGTGGATACCACGCTGGCCAAGTGCGTGTTGGCGGATGAGTGATGACACATGTCGTCGAACTTTTGATTCTTCGACATGTCGATTTCCTCACGATGTTTTCCTTCACCGTTCGAGCAGTGGTGATGTTTTATCAAAACATATCGAGAAGCTTTACCAAAACATATCCAAGAAAATGCACAAAAGAAGCTTCAAACCATTTTCATCATAACCCTCATAAAAATCAAACACACAATATAAAAGTTATAACGAATATCTCGCCTGCAATTCTCAACCAAGTCATTCCAAAGCAAACGGAAAGAAGTAGCGTATTTTTATATATAGTGAATTGTACATTTCGTGGTAACTTAGAAATTCCGCCTTATGATTTGTGACGGTTTACAAAGATACCCTGGTTCCTATCTGCTTAGAGTGACCATGGGTTTTGTAAAAGAAAGATAGTGGGAAAAAATACAAAGTCTTTGTATTTTATCCCACTTTTGTATATTTTCTCGTAGTCCTAGGTGGTATGTACACTGAAAGGATTTTAACTTATGTTTTAATGGCATTTAAACATTAAATTTGAGAAATTTATGACCACACAGTTTTTCAACTTTGTTGAATTTGTACGATGAAACAAACGGTGATTACCATTGGATGATAATGACCAATGATAAGACACAAGTATGAATTAAAATAAATATTTGCGCCGATTCTGTCCGTTCGAGGAAGAGCGTTTGAAATATCCTCATTAATTAATAATGCTAATGAATTAGTAAATTATGAGAGCATAGTGTGCCGTGTGGTGCCGGCCTAGAATAGCACCACCCCATCTCTACCCGTGGGTGTCGTAAAAGGCGACTAAGGGTTAACTACATGCAAACGGGCAGCAGCGTTATGCATGATCTCCCCCACCATCAACTGCGCTCGCCAACCCGCCTGCCAAGCGTGGTGAGTATTGGCATTTTCCCCCCCCCCAAATAGATAAGACTTGAAAACATGAATAGTACAACAACAACCAGGCCCCTAGTACCCGGCAGCTCCGCTATTCCTGGCTACGGTAGCGGCCATGGTAACGGCGGGGCAAGGGGTGCTAAGAATCACCGGAAGCGATCCGGCTACCACTCCCGACGACCCCTGGCCCTGGTAACATACAACGCACGCACGTTGAGGACGGACGAAAAGATTGTTGAGCTGGAAGAAGAATTGAGTAAGTTACGCTGGGATGTCATAGGGTTATCAGAAGTCCGAAGACAGGGGGAGGACACGATAACGTTGACATCCGGTAATTTATTCTTCTACCGGGAGGGCGACCAACAGTCCCAAGGTGGAATAGGGTTTATCGTTCGCAGACCCCTCATTAACAACATCATAGCCATCGAAAGTGTGTCGAGCAGGGTAGCGTACCTGGTCCTCAAAATATCTGATAGATATTCTTTGAAGGTCATTCAGGTCTACGCGCCGACCTCGGCACACTCAGATGAAGATGTGGAGGTAATGTATGAGGACATCAGTAGAGCCATACACACCTCGAAAACACATTTCAATGTTGTGATGGGGGATTTCAACGCAAAACTGGGCAAGAGAGGCGATGATGAGTTGAGAGTGGGGCAATTTGGATTTGGGCGGCGCAACCCGAGGGGCCAGAGGCTCGCTGAATTTTTGGAGAAGGAAGGACTCTTCATGATGAATTCCTTCTTCCAGAAATCTCCGCACAGAAAGTGGACCTGGATAAGCCCTGACGGTAAAACGAGGAATGAGATTGACTTCATCATGACAACAAGGAGACATATATTCAATGATGTTTCTGTGATTAATAGGATAAAAACCGGTAGTGATCACCGAATGGTAAGAGGCACATTGAATATAAATGTGAAACTGGAAAGGTCTCGCTTGATGAAGTCAACTCTTCGACCGTTCCGCACCCAAATCCAGAACCCCGAAAGCTTTCAACTCGAGCTCCAAAATCGCTTTGCTTGCCTAGGCGATGACGTATCTGTGGACGATCTGAACAACAGGCTTATCGAAACGATTCGTACGGTAGGGTTGCATCACTGCAAGACACCCCGTCGAAATCGGTCCCAAAAACTTTCCGCCCATACCCTCAAGCTCCTGGAAGAACGACGCTCCTTGCTACTACATACTTCCGATGATGCGAAGTCATATAGGCAGCTCAATAGACGGATTACAAAGTCCTTGCGACACGACATCCGCCTCTTCAATACGAAAAATATTGAAGAGGCGATACAGCGGAATAAAGGCATAAAAGTGTTCGCAAGAGATGAATCTATTGGGCAAAGCCGGCTGACTAAGCTGAAGACGGATAGTGGTAAAGTGGTGTCGTCTCAACCAGAGCTACTAGGAGAGGTTGAGAAGTTTTATGGACATCTTTACACCTCCGTTGCTAAGCCTGTTGCAAGTCCGGCGAAAGATCCTAGAGCCCGACTAACCCGACATTACACCGAAGATATCCCGGACATCAGCCTGTACGAGATTAGGATGGCTCTCAAACAGCTTAAGAACAACAAGGCGCCGGGTGAGGATGGAATCACCTCTGAGCTACTGAGAGCGGGTGGCAAACCAATCCTCAGAATGCTACAGAGGTTATTCACTTCCACCTTACTCGAGGGCACTGCGCCAAAAGCGTGGAGCAGCAGTATGGTTGTCCTCTTCTTCAAAAAGGGAGACAAAACCCTGTTGAAGAACTACAGGCCAATATCACTGCTGAGCCATGTTTATAAGCTGTTCTCGAGAGTCATCACGAATCGTCTCGAACGCAGGCTTGATGACTTTCAGCCTCCCGAACAAGCCGGTTTCCGAAGAGGCTTTAGCACCATGGACCACATTCATACGCTGCGGCAGATTATACAGAAGACGGAGGAGTATAATCTGCCATTATGCTTGGCGTTTGTGGACTATGAAAAAGCCTTTGATTCGATCGAGACTTGGGCCGTATTGAGGTCTCTTCAGCGTTGCGCATTGACTATCGGTATATCGAAGTGTTGAGAAGTTTGTATGAAAACGCCACTATGTCAGTCCGGGTTCAGGAGCATTGCACAAAGGCAATTCCTCTGCAGCGCGGGGTCAGACAGGGAGATGTAATTTCTCCGAAACTGTTTACCGCTGCTTTGGAAGACGTCTTCAAGCTCCTGGACTGGCAAGGATTTGGCATCAATGTTAATGGCGAGTACATCACTCACCTTCGATTTGCGGACGATATCGTGGTCATGGCGGAATCCCTGGAAGACCTCAATACAATGCTCGGTGACCTCTACAGAGTTTCACAACAAGTGGGCCTTAGCATGAACATGGACAAGACGAAAATCATGTCAAATGTCCATGTTGTGCCCACTCCGGTATCAGTTGGAAACTCTATTCTCGAAATTGTTGACGAATACGTTTACCTGGGACAAACCGTCCAATTAGGTAAGTCCAATTTCGGGAAAGAGGTCAATCGTCGAATCCGACTCGGCTGGGCAGCGTTCGGGAAACTACGCAACATCTTTTCGTCCAAAATCCCTCAGTGCCTGAAGACGAAAGTCTTCGAGCAGTGTGTGTTACCGGTGTTGACTTATGGATCTGAAACGTGGTCCCTAACCGCGAGCATGGTGCACAAGCTTCGCGTCGCTCAACGAGCTATGGAACGGGCTATGCTTGGGGTTTCTTTGCGTGATCGAATCAGAAATGAGGAGATCCGCAAAAGAACTAAAGTCACCGACATAGCCCACCGTATTAGTAAGTTGAAGTGGCGTTGGGCTGGGCATATAGCCCGCAGAACCGATGGCCGTTGGGGCAAAAAGGTTCTCGAATGGCGACCACGTACAGGACGTCGCAGTGTGGGACGGCCTTCAACGAGGTGGACAGACGACCTGATCAAAGTGGCGGGGAGCCGCTGGAGTCAGGCCGCTGGTGATCGGTCGTTATGGAAATCTTTGGGGGAGGCCTATGTCCTGCAGTGGACGTCCTAAAAGGCTGGAACGGAGAGCATAGTAGGTAACGAAATGTCCTCCTGTATACTAATAGTGCCATAGTAACATACATTTCATATCATTTTTTCTTAATGTACACAAGTAATATTTTTGTAATACACCTAACTACAATAAACACTATCCTTTTTTCCGGGTTATCTGGCAGAAATCGCTAATAACGATAAGACCACCCTCTGTACATGTTATTACATATTGCTCTAGTTTAATACTGAATTTAGTGAGCTATAAAGATTTTTCATACATAAATCCAATATTTCTTACTTCGTGGTCACCCTACTATGACTGGAAAGTGTTAAATAAAAATATATCCTCGTGGAACTAGCCGTGATTTATGCCGTCTAGTGAGTGTAGTGTTAATGAAGATGAATATTGTGTGTTTGTCCAACTGTTGCTATGGAACTGATTTGTGAAGTTTATGAGCACGTCACTGTGCTGCTTAATATGACTTTATTTGTTAGATTAAGTTGTAAAAATGGTGAGTTAATTCTAAATAAAGTTATATGATTTGACATACAATAACAATGAAGGGGATATTGTGTTAGAGCTTCTGAACTAAGTATAGGTACGAAATTAAATACAGTCTGTTTGTAAAGAATAATAAATTATAATGCGACTATTATTTTTTTTAAAGTGTCGTTTCATATGAATTTCCATAATCGTGTTTCAAATACTAAATATTATTAATTTTATAACTCTGTTACCTGATCCATACTAATATTATAAATGCGAAAGTAACTCTGTCTGTCTGTCTGTTACTCAATCACGCCTTAACTACTGAACCAATTTGCATAAAATTTGGTATAGAGATATTTTGATACCCGAGAAAGGACATAGGCTACTTTTTACCCCGGGAAATAGGATAGGTTTTATCCCGGAAATCCCACGGGAACGGGAACTATGCGGGTTTTTCTTTGACTACGCGGGCGAAGCTGCGGGTGGAAAGCTAGTTAACTATAACTTAACAAAATATAAGGATTAATTTGGACAAAGACGCAACGTTTAGGGTAAAGTTACCTTTCGTCGACCTTTTATTTGTAGAAGCAAATTTCGATGAACGATAATTTTATAAAACACGTTCTAAGGTCCAACTGGAAATCTACTAAGCTATAAATAAATTAATACCCCGAAGTATTTACAAAGGCTCGAATAAATTTTCAAACACGTGGGACGGGAAATTTGTTTTCAAGATACCATATAAATTAGCAACTACGGAGTTTCTGTAGATTCTCTGTAGAAACTGCGTGCTTCTAGAAGTCTAATTGAATAAATAAATAAATGTTTAAGTTTAACTATAGAGGTGATATCAGGTCGAAATGAATTAACATTTCAAAATAATTTTGAAAAATTTATGACATTTCATTTTAAATCAACCACTTTTTTCAAACTCAAACTCTCACATTTATTTATTCAATTAGACTTCTTCGAGAAGCACTTTTGAAACGTCATATTTTTACATATTTTTAACATTTACCACCGATTCGGAAAGCAGTATCTATGGAGAAGAACCGGCAAGAAACTCCATTTTTAAAAACGTTAATAGCCTGAGAAAATTAAGCAAAAAATGGACTTTATTTAATACATATATGTAGTATCGGTAATTTATAAGATAGGATACTAAATGTTTATTAAGTTGTTATAAGTTAGGAATCACGGGGCGGTTAATTTAAAGTGAGTATTTATTAGAAAACATTGACAGAGTTAAAGGACAGACGTCCGTCGTACATCGAAGTTAAGTAGGGACTGACTCTTCGAGTCCCATACAATTAGATCTTACTTTCTACCTGGGTTTCTCACCCCGCAACCGTCTTCGTTCCCACGCATACAAATTATTATCTAAACTATCTTATCTAAACATCTGTTATTTGGGAATTTATCTTAATCACTTTATTTTACAACCTTCTCTCAAAAAATACTTACGGCTAAGTACAAAGGTGCAATAAAACAATAAAATAGAGAAACTTAAATCTAACAATGACCATTCCACATTTGGCCATACTGCTAAGAACAAAGGTGCAATGAAACAATAAAATAGAGAAACTTATTTCTAAAAATTACCATTCTACATATATACAAAAAATAATATGACATACTTAATGGGTACTTTTTTACGAATTATTTTCGCCAATTTTATTTATTTTCTCATACTACAAGAATAACCTTCTAATTACAAACATAATACCCACTTCAATAGAGCCCCATCATAACGTCAAACATTCAAACAAAAACAACTCTACAGAATGTGCCCCAAAATGAAACAAACTGCCCCATGGCCCAGCAATAAGAATGAAATGTTAACGCGATCGCCGGTTCGCTTCCGGGCAAGGAATGGAACATGCATTAGCCATTAGCATAGTTGACGATACTTCCGTTTTAGGGATGTGCGGAGTTATCGATAGTTTTAATTAATATAATTTTGAAATTGACGAAAAACTTATAACGAAGTGGAGAGATTTTTTTGTACTGAATAAGCTTCAAACTTACTTTACCAAATTTTAAGCGCACAATAAGTAAAGGTTTTTTGTTAATATTTTGGTACCGAATTAGCTTCAAACCAACTTGACCAAATTTTGGAAACTACTAGTAACTAGACTATTGATAGCATAAATTCCTGTGTGACGTAAGGTATTTATTTTATATTTTTTGTCTTTTTACAGGGTCAACCTGGGTGTAAAAGCAATCGGCTAGTATTATATAATATTCTCAAGGACTGTGGCAATAAACTAAATTGCATTAACACCATAAAAATAATAATTTCAGGAGCATATAAAAATAATTACCCTTTACGTCTACATTGTAACGCTCACTGAAAAATCAACTCATTTCTAAGATAAACAATCCTTGACCAGTGAAACGTAAATAACAAACAGTATGTTATTGGCCATAATAACATAGGTAACACTTAGTATCGTCACACAAAGTATAAGGCAATGTAATCGTGGACATTGAATGAAGCCATACTGAATTTGATGACGATCTATATGTTATAATGCTGTGGCCACATGAGGTGCACGAACATAAAGTACTATGCTTTAATTATATAAAAAAATAATTAATGTGCAATTTGCAAACATGTGTATTAGTGACTGTATCCTGAAAAAATAACTGATTCGATCAGCTATGTCTGAATAAAATTTAGACGTAAATTATCATAATATACCTCTATTATGATAACAAATATTATATTAAAATAATTATGTTATTTGTTTTTATATAAACTACACTAAAACCACGTACTGTAATAGTCACACAAAAAACTAAATCGTTTCACTGGAAATGTTTCGCTTTGGCGAAAAGAAAATTAGTCTCTATCATTCCATAAAATAATTAAATAACAACCATTTATTTTAATTTTAAAACAGCAGGTAATCCTCATTCAATAACAGATGTTATTTACAATTCCATCAAACAAACTGGCTCGGTCCGACGTGTCGTATCTCGCCATTTTATCTGAATGTGGTGTGGAAATCCAATAGAAAGCACAATAGCATTTTCCAGATAAGAAAGCCGTTTAGGATTTTATAAGTTTTCTCTTTAGTTTCTCTTTAAACGATAAGCTTTTGGCTTTATCTATTTATCTCAAATGGAAGAAAGTTTAAAGAAATATAGTTATTAAAGCTCTAATGTGTGATAAAATAAAAATTACATACCTTTAAGGATAATTTAAAAAGCTTCTCTATCGTGTAGAGTTTAACGTCACACCAAAAAAGCTGAACAAATAAAACTTAATTGAGATCAGATAACATATTTTGTAGTGCAGAGTTGTAGTAAAACTGTATAAGATATGCAAAACTGAATAGAATGTAATATTTTATAACAGTCAAGAATTTGTGTAAGATTTTGACAATAATTCAAATATTTTGTATTACGAATATATTGCAACATCATAACATATAGGTATCTTTAGAAATTAAAGATTTTAACGGATTTTAACATTTTAGTCTCCCCGTGACCACCCTCGCTACAAAGTGTGCGAAACGTTGGTATAATAATATAATAAATCGCGTTTAAAATCCGTTAAAATCTTTAATTTTTAAATGTACAATACTCGCGTAAAACACTAGAAAGTAAACATGTATCTTTACCTTTTTTAAAGCCTCATAAAAATTAAAACATCAAGTCACAAGTCTGTCCACAGCACGTATTTCACAATTGCATTAAAGTAGCTGTTAGTAATGACACCCTTTTATAGCTTATCATTAAAACTTGCCAGTGCCTGAGGTTTCGACCGTCTCATGACACGTAAAGTACAAAGTAGTTCAATGGTTATTTATTTTATGATGACATAATGTAGTAGATGCATTAATGATAAGTGTATTGAAATATGTTGTAGATGTAGTAATTAGTGGTAATGTTAGGGAATGGGGCGTTACGAAAACCGGATTATCTATTTTTATATATGTAGGTAGAGCAGATGATGATTGAGACAATGATTCCATCGTTTTAAACATTGTTACATAATTAAATAAGAATTAATTTTAATTTAGAGTCTACAAAAATTGTAATATTCACTTTTTTTAAAGAGTTTTTATCTGAACACAAGAAAGCAACAAACTTCATATACATAACAAATGCTTGAAAATCATAACGTCCTAATTCCAGTAATTGCCTTTATTTTGCGATTTTGTTGATATTTTTCTATCCTTTAACTAAATTATAACAACTTCAGTCAATATTATTTTTAAAAACAAATTAAAAACGCATTGCTCTTCAAATTCGAAAGGGCTATCTATTCTTCATATCGATATTCACAAAATATATTTTATCGACACAACAGCACATCACTAGCCACCCTCTGATTGTTTTGTCACATTTCGCGTATTTCACTGCGCCTGCCGAATCGAAGGGTCCAAATTGAATGCACAATCACCACACTCCACATTAAAATGAGTACCATAGCTAATTTGTAGCATGATATACATGTGGGAATTTATTAGGAAATTACATAATATTCTGTAACATTATACAATATGCCATCAATATAATATGTTCTTTAATTAAATATATTAATAAACAAGCTGAGTCCCGCTGATAAAAACATGGGCAGATAATTTCATACCCTATTTCAACCCTTTGATACTTTTGTAAGTTTCAAATCTGGTAGTTCAACAGTTTGTAATACTTACTTCAACTCTGCTGTCCTCATCAACTGTAAAGTGAAGACTGAACTGCAAATATTTAATTGCCTTTAAAGAAATCTACTAGTCATATATTTTATACTAGCTTTTCGCCCGCGTCTTCGCCCGCGTTTTCAAAGGAAAACCCGCATAGTTCCCGTTCCCGTGGAATTTCCGGGATAAAACCTATCCTATGTGTTAATCCAAGTTACCCTCTAAATTTCATTATAATCGGTTCAGTAGTATATGCGTGAAAACCATACATACATACATACAAACCTTTCCTCTTTATAATATTAGTATAGACTACGTGTATTGGGATAATAGATATCGCGATGCTACATATACATACCGTTGTTTCTGTATCACAATGCAGATTTGTCGAATGTTTCATCGCGATACGAGCACTAGAATGTAGTTGAGAGCCATTTCAAAAAGGTCACATTTCGGTGACCAATCCAGTGCTTATAAATAAAATATCTCACATATCATAGATTACTAAATAGTAACATACAAAATGGTATCACAGTATTACAATATTATTTCCTATGGTATCATGTTTTGGGATTGGCAGATAGTACATACATGTATTTTTCACTGATCGATTTTCATTAAAGGCTTAGTAGGATGATAAGTAGGCTAATCCTTTTATGTTCTGACAGAGAAATACATTTTTGTTGCATCGTGAATCGAACCCGAGAATCGGGTCCATTGATTCTTAATTAACAACTGTATCAAAGAGGCAGTAGTGTAATAAAAGTCAACAAATTACAATCTACCCTCGATAATATATATCCCATAAGAAGCACGTGATCCACACGCGTCTACATTTCATTATTTGTTATTATGAATGTATGTATGTATGTATACGTATGGTTTTCACACATAAACTACTAAACCGATTTCAAAAATTCTTTCACCATTAGAAAGCTGCATCTTCACTGAGCAACATAGGCTAGGTTTTATCCCGGAAATCCCACGGGAACGGGAACTATGCGGGTTTTTCTTTGAAAACGCGGGCGAGGCCGCAGGCGGAAAGCTAGTAATTTATAATTATACTATCCTGTTATTGTATCTATCTCTATCATTGTGTATCTTGGTAAACAAGGTAGTAAAACCAAAAGTAATTAAGTTTTAATCTTTATTTTTTGACAAGCAAAACTACATCAACTAACAGAACTTGCGATTATAAACAACTCAATGGAATCATCCATTTGGAAGCTACAAGACACAGACACACCGAACTATCTTTTATTAAATTATACATCCATACATCCTGATTTAATTAGAGCGAACGAGCCATCGGTCACTATATATTTTGGAACCATAACAATATCTCCCAACGATTAACAGCAATAAAAGGCAAACGAAGCCGCTGGTACAAGCTAGTCATCCCAAATGAGTCCCGCGGGGCAGTCAGCACGTTTCACCACTATGTTACGTGAGGGACGTATCGCTAATTGCCCCAGACTGGGGCATGAATGTTATATAGATAGGGGAAATTATTTTCTTTGATCTATGTGTCAGTTAAATGTTCATAATTTCGAAAATTAATCTTTCTTTAATTTACTAGTGTAGTTACGATTATCTCAATTTACGATCAATAAGATATTCAATCTTTCATATTTTAGAAGCTTGTCACGTCTCCACTCCCTTTTTGTAGTTTTTCAATTTTTTTTCACAGTAATTATCCTAAGTAAAGACAAATCCAACGACGCAAATTCAAAACATAGATTTAAAAATTATACACTTGGTTGCAACCACATTTTTGCGTTTTTCTTTAGTTTCCTGTATACTGTAATTCAATCCGTTTTAAATCCTTTACAATTTAAGCATAGTATACATTGTCAGGTACCCACTGCCCCCTCAATAAAATGTGTGGTCTCGGCCTTACGCTAATACGTGTACGTCACGAGCTTATTAAGTTGAAGCTTAAAGCCTTAAATGTTGCTCTTAAATGATACATCGGATGTAAACAACTATAGACCGATCTCACTAGCTACAGTGGTCGCCAAAGTACTGGACAGTCTGCTTGGTCAGCACCTGGATAAACACGTCTCGTTAAACGACGCTCAGTTTGGTTTCAGGCCCGGGCTTTCCACCGAGAGTGCTATCCTGTGTCTCAAGCAGACTGTACAGTATTACACGAGTAGAAAGACTCCAGTCTATGCATGTTACCTCGATTTATCCAAAGCATTCGATCTTGTATCGTACGATATTCTATGGGGTAAATTAAGGAATGAAACTTGTCTACCTAGGGAAATTGTGAAATTGTTTATGCATTGGTATAACAATCAAAAGAATTTTGTAAGATGGGCAGGCTCTCTTTCGGGGGAGTATGGGCTGGAATGCGGGGTGAGGCAGGGGGGGTTGACCTCCCCCATGCTTTTCAGCCTGTACGTCAACCGACTGATCGATGAGCTCAGCAGCACCGGCATAGGGTGTCATATAGATGGAGTCTGCATGAATAACATCAGCTACGCAGACGATATGGTGCTGCTGAGCCCGTCGATTGGTGCCTTACGAAAGCTCTTAAAAATTTGTGAATCCTACGCAGTGGCTCATGGGCTCAAATACAACGCGAAAAAGAGTGAAATAATGATTTTCAGGCCGGACAACAAGCGATACACATTTGTTCCGAATTTCACTCTGAGTGGTACAGCTCTAAACAAAGTCGAGCAATTTAAGTATTTGGGCCACTGGGTCACCGAAGACCTTAAGGATAGTGTGGACATTGAAAGGGAGCGCAGAGCGCTGTCTGTCCGATGCAACATGTTGGCCCGCAGGTTTTCACGGTGCACGGGGACTGTCAAAGTTGCACTTTTTAAAGCGTACTGTCAGTCCTTTTACACCTGCAGCCTGTGGGTTAACTATACACAGCGGACATACAGCGATCTGCGCGTTCAATACAATAACGCGTTCCGGGTGCTGATGGGGCTGCCGCGCCACTGCAGCGCCTCCGCGATGTTCGCGGTGGCTGACACAGACGGCTTTGCGGCCATCATGCGTAAACGGTGCGCATCTATCATGCGCCGCACGCGCGACAGTCCCAACACCATCCTGCGCGCGCTGGCGGACCGGTGGGACTCTCCGATACTGGCGCGCTGGATACGGCTGCACGCAGTCGTTTAGTGATTTACCGCCATCATCGGGAAGTCCACCCGGACCTGCCACTTTATGTTTATTTTAGGTTAAAAAAAAAAAAAAAAAAAAAAACATTCTTTATTACTAACACTAGTATGTAAGCTCGCAATTGTACTAACACTATATGGATGTAATCTTAGGATGAATCTGAAATAAATGATTATTATTATTATGTTTCTCTTCTCCATAATACTCGGGTACCACCAGAAGGACGGTACCCGGACCTTTGGAAGGCTTACGTGGGGACACGGATCCAACACGCAGAGGCCCTTTCGAGAATTTTAATGTGTTGTGGGACACCAGCCGCAGCCTGCCCATGACTGCACTATAGAGATACAGCCCTAGGCAGTCCGCGGCCGATGTAGGACTATTGCAGGGTATGAAAATTTAATAATTGGGCTATGGATTGGGATGCTAAATGGACTGGTACTGGGGACTATGGGAAACTATGGCACCTGCCTTTCTACTAAAAGAAAGTAAAAATATGTTGGCAGGTGGTGACTCGCCCTCTCACTGTATGGGCCCCCGAAATAAGTCGCTGCAATAGTGCGACAAGGGGGCAACATATTGCGAGCAGCTAAGGGTGGAGAGGCGTCCCTGGACTTTAAACTACGATCACGCGCTCCCTGAGGGTCCAGCATCACGTGCCCACTCGCCACTTACGATTCGCATCCACCCTTCGAGCTAAAAGCTCTCGCGACTCCACTCTGGCCGGCCGGTTAAGGCAAGCCAGAGGTGGGGGTCCTGTCCTCGTCAGGTTTCACTCCGACCGGCCGGTGAAGGCAAGCCGGAGATGAAGACAGGGGCCTCCCCCGGGAGCACTCGGTTCCCGCGGGGTCGCTACTCCCCGACACCCCGCCACAAGGTGTCCTGCGGGTTGACTGATTGCACGGGTGGAATATCTATTGTCACATAGACAATAGATATTCCAACCGTGGGCGATGGGGTCGTCACATCCCTACGCCCTTATTATTATTATTATTAAATATGCATGACTATTGTATACAGGGTGTTATTAAATCTATTTTTAAATCTTACATTAATGCCGTGCTGAAGTTCAGTGTCCATGTTATCTTATAGATTTTTTATTCAGTTCAATTATGTTTATCAAAATGTTAGCTTCCGTGTCGCTTCGTATCTGCGATTCTGCGATTGATATTAAATAAAAAAAAAGACGCGTGGCACTCGGGGACTGCCGCGGTAAAGCTATTGCATAGCATGCCTTCAAGCCACACCTCCGTGTCCGTCGGAGTGGGGAGCGTGAGGTTTTTTCGTTACGGAATTTCTGGATTCGGTCCCCGCGCTCAAGGCCCGCGATAGAAGCTATGCAATAGCTTAAAAAATATAATATTATGTTCTACCAAATCAAACTTATGACACATTTGTTCCTCTACAATTTTGCTAAATGCAATTTAATAATAAATTATTTATGTGAATCAGGTATATGTACTTAAAAAAATATAACAATCGGTCACTTAATATAAGTTATTCATAAAGATTAGTTTAAAAAAATATTTCAAAATTTGTCAAAAAATCCTTTATTACATCTTTGATTTAAAAAAACAGAGCATCCTGTATACAGTCTGTTCAGGGACGCGGATGAGGATCATGTTTCAGCTGTGCAGGTCATTGCCACGGCCACGGGGCGCAACAGACAGACGGTATGATATATCGATTTTATCCACACCCTGTATGTGACGGATTTTGCGGATTTCAAGATTTTTTTTTGAAATGGGATTTGTTTTCTGTGATATTAGTCTATAACTAGTTAAAATATAAGATTGTGACGCAAGTAAACCTCCCTAAGCGAATATTTTCATATCTAAAATATAAAACAGACCCACCCTAACCCCAAGAAATTAGAAAAGTGAAGTCCCATGTCCCCTAGTGGGGTAAGAGGCAGATGCACTATACATCTGTTTCACCGATCGATTTTCTTTAGGGGCAAGTAGGTGATCAGCCTTCTGTGTCCTACCAGACCGAGACATCGGGAATCGAACCCAGGGCCTCTCGGTGCTACGCTCACGGAGGCGGCCAAGAAACTAGGTACACTATGAAAAATAAATTATTTGTGAAAACTGTACCTAAAGCTTCAAAAATTTGCAATATCCTCTGACTTAAATAATATTATGTTTTAGACGATAAATCCTATCTCCACGAAATGCAGTCCAATACTTAGAACCACGATTACAAACGAACACAAACATATTTAACTTTTCAACACCACGTTATAACGCAAACACACACAACCACAAAATAACACATCCACAAGACAATTTACATACCCCCCTACCAAACCTCTCTAACCACCAAAATGCAAAATGCACTTGCAGACCTAAAAAAAGCACCAAGTCATTTAATTATCCAGCTAAAGACAAGACGGTAAGGCAACGAATCCCAAAAGTATAAATTACTGCGAACAGACCACGTCTTTAAGTCAAATGAGTTCTTTGTGGAGAGCAAAAAGTAAAAATAAGACTCTTTGTCAGCGTTATGCTAAATTTCAGAACGGGGATCTACAAAAGTTTGTCTTTGCTACGGAATTCTTTATCGCTTGTAGTTAAGATAATATCGGTATATGGTTTGAATTATATCTTCACACGAAATAGTTATTACTTATATACGAAGGGTATAAAAGTTTTTAATGTAGAGTCATTTTTGACAAACAGATGAATTAGAAATATATATTCACTTTAAAATCTTTAATTAGCTTCTACTAGTTATAAAGTTCTTATAAGTGTATCCTACCCTCTGTATTTTGTATATTATAGTTAATTTAATACATGAGTTTTTCACATTCTTCCTTGTACAACACATATGTATATATCTAACTATGTATTTTGTAAAACAAACAACCCACATATCTATGTATTTATTAAACAATTTAACTCAGTATTTATAAGTCACCTAAATAGCCAGAACTAACCCTTAACAATATTGAATCTTGTACGAAATATTAAATATTAGTATACTAACACCTCCCAAGGTGTCGAAACTACAAAATCTACAGAACCAAGATAGGAGTTCGCTGGTTCGGAATTAATATTTTAACGATCGTACGCAATCGAGTGAAGTGATAACCATTCCATGAAACGGATTTTAATACGCCATTAGAGTTGTGGTAGACCTCTATTTGAATAAACGTTATGTTTATACTTTTCTATACTAATATTATAAAGCTGAAGAGTTTGTTTGTTTGTTTACCACTATCTGAGGAACTACTGGTCCGATTTGAAAAGTATATCGGTGTTAGATAGCCCAATTATCGAGGAAGGCTAAAGGCTATATATTATAATCACGCTAAAAGCAACAGGATCGGCCAGCAATTTCACCATGCGGGTGAAATCGCAGGACGCAGCTAGTACAATATACAATTCTAGCTGTGCCCCGTGGTTTAACCCGCATTACTCAGTTACTATTGGTCTTAACGTGATGATAATATACAGCCTAGAGCATTCTTCGGCAAATGGACTATCTAACAGTGAAATATTTTTTCAAATTCGAGCCTTAGTTCTTGAGATTGGAGCGTTCAAGCAAACAAACTTTTGAGCTTTATAATATGTAATATGTTTTTTACACAATTTATTAGGTTTTACAAAGCGGGCGAAGCCGCGGGAAAGCTTATATTATATACAAAATAAACAAGTAGCAAATAACCCGAATAGATATGTATTAGAATTCGACTAAATTAGGTGGCAGGTGTTGCGAAACTAGTTTAGATTGAACCCACGACCCTCGGGATCGGCTTTGAATAAAGGTTAAGGTTCGATGAAACCTTTCTAAAAACATCTAATAGAATTGCCGAGTTTGCTGTCACTTTGAACATACATTTGATTGTACAAAACATACCCTTGGAAATTTTATTTCAGTTTAGATTATTTTATTTTCATGTTCAAAATCCGGTAAATTTTATTTTGCTGTCATGGAGTTACTATGTACTACGGACTAGAGAGGCCATCGCTACTACACTATTTGTAACACTAGTTAGAGTCAATCGTCTCAAACCAATTTTTTTGTTACATTGATAATTGATTGGTTTTAATTTATAAGTAATAAGAGGCAGAATATCTACAAAGTGTATGACACTAGCCGCCCCGCGCCGCCGCGCTTGTCACACAGATTTTGTTCGTGGTGTCCTCTCTATAATAATACCTCAATGTTTGCAGCTGTCGATATGGATTTTATTTCTATACTAGCTTCCCGCCCGCGGTTTTGCTCGAGTGGACTACACATATTATGTATTGGACAAACACGCACAAATATCCATTTATAATTTATAAATCGTTTTCCACAATTTTTAAAAGTAAATACCTATTCGTTTAGTTTTTATTATTTGAAACAAACACATTTAAAAATATTACACACACCAACGTAATTAGTAATAGAGATTTATTTGACCAACGAAATCGTATATTTGCGAATATGATTCAAAGCTAATGGATTACAAATATTAATTGAAAACGCATATTCTACAAATCCTCGCAAAATTATTGAACTATACAAATTTATAATCGCATAAAATATTTTCTATTTGATATGATGTAAATGTGTGTATCGGGCTCGTAAAAGAAAGAGGTCGATTGATTCGTGCGACGCGGAATCAAATTCGAAAAAATAAGGGCTTTCACGCCCCCCCAAATTCCCGCCCGTGTTGACGGGCGGCGTTATATACCCATTGAAGGGGGCTTCCCGCCCCGAACAATGTTCCCCACGCAGCCTCCTCGCGGAGGCTGCGTGTGCGAAGATCCCGATTGCTGCTGCTGTATTTTGTGTTTGTGTTTCTTGTGAAATATGTATTCGAAAACGGATGAAGCTTTTTGAGTGTTTTAATTTAAAAATATTGTCAATTATTTCTTAGTTATTTTTGCATGAAATACCTAGACATAATTCTGTCGTAAATGTTAAGCCTTTAAAAAAAATATCACAGTGTTTTTTTTTTTTTTTTTTTAATTCCTGCCCTAGAATGTCCCTATTACATAAAACTGTAGAATAATTTAAATAAAAAATGTGTGCGTGTACTGGTGTACACACGTAAGAAGTGAAACTTCTTTATGACCTTATTTTTCAAAAAATAATTTTCAGAAATACGTCGAATCACGCGTGGTAGGGATAAGAAAAAGATGGCGCGTAACAGAAAAATGTCACGCGTAACGAAAAAATGTTACACTAAATTTTTTTACAACCCCGATAAAGAAGTTTCACTTCAATAATGGAAATATTGCTAATTTAAACTTGTTTAACTATTTATCTATATTGTTTTCATACCTTACCTTATTTCTTAAAATATATTAATAACATTTGGAACTCACAAAGTTATTACGCAGCATAATAAGTTGCAAATCTATTATTACAAATGCAAAATGAATCTGCAACTTCGCTGCTCTTGTATTCAAAACAACTACAACGTCGGTACTAATTATGAGATAAAACTATTAATTCAAAAGCTAACTTTGATTATTTTGTGGCAAATATTTTAATACAATATGGCTGCTTTAATTAACGCTTTATAAATAGGGCTTTTTAAACTAAAATAAACTGTAAGGTAAATAGGTACAACCGAGAAGTCGAACAATAGTGGAAATAAATTTCTGAAATATGATAACACATATTATGTAATTACACTTACTCAAAAAATATAATAATGGAGTCTGTCAACAAATACTAAAATTTAGTTTGGCCACAGAATAATAACAGTAGCTATATTTGGCTTAATACGAAAAATAAAACGCTTCCAGCTATCTGTCTGTCTGTCACTATCTTAGGTCACTATGTATGCTTCGATCTTTAAAACTACGAAACGGATTTTGATGCGGTTTTTAGAAGTTGTTCTCGAGGAAGGCTTTATTATTTCGATTTATCAACGCGGTTCAAACCGCGTGGAAAGCTCTTTATAGTATAAAACAAATTTCCACTATTCAAACTAATTACCTTTATTATGTATATGTATTTGAATACAGAGATCCCTTAAAAACACATAGCGTATTCTCAATCGATTATAGCTTCTATTCTATATACCATAAACTCCATTTTACATATGATTGCAAATATGTCACGTCGACTAAAGTGGCGGACGCCTGTGTGACGTCACGCAAATCGTTTGCGACTCGCGTTGGATTTGAATAACGCTTTCAGGCTTTAAATTGTATTTTAAAAATACATTTTTGATAGATATTGTGTTGAAATTGTGCCTATACAGAGTGTCCCACTATTGGTATACTAAGCGCGAAGGGACTTGTAGTTTTGCATACACTGATCACGTAAAAAATACTTAAACAACAAAATTAAGTCAAAAAATTTTTGCTAAATTTTTCCTGAAAATCTATGTGGGCATTTTGTCTATGAAAACCTAATCTTAAACGATAGCTCACGTGCTGGTGTCAAAGTTGGGCGGGTTGCTTGTTATGGGTGTACACATAGAGTTTTTAGAATTCATCTTTATGACAAAAAAAATGCGTCTGGAATTTTATAAGTATTTTTTCTCCTATTTATTTATAGTATTACTATATATTTATAAGTATTTTACCTCCTTTGAGCTTAGTATACCAACAGTGGGACACCCTGTAGATGCTTTCTGATTTAGTGGTTATACCTTTTTATGTTTAACAACAAAGGGTTACTAATTTAACGTAGATAGCGATAAAAAAGTGCCTCATATTATGTATTTCATTAAATTAGCTTTTTAATTTATCATATAAATGTGAAAAACATCTTATTTGTCCGTGAAGATCCTGTTCTCTAACTTCATCATTAATGGCCGACTTGGCTACTTCATATTAATTTATTAATTTTCCACCCCAAAGCCTAATGAAATACTTTAAAAGCTAACATTTCCGATAAAGAAATGGCATTGTTTTAAACGATTAGTGACATAATATCTTAACATGAATAATTTAGAAAATTCGAAGGACATCTGGAATAGCACTTTTTCTGGCACCTACTGACCTATGAAATTTTTGCATCAAATACAACACACTAAATAGCTATACCCCCACCTAATAACCTTTCCTTTTTCTTTAATACATAATTAATATCTTAATAACGTGAACACAAGAGTTGCATTATGCGCAGACACGTCGCCGCTCAGAGGAACAAATAAACTGCTTCGTGCATACGGCAGTGCATAAATAACCTGCATGGGATAAACCTAAGATTGGTTGAACGTTTGAGACGGTAATTATACCAATATTGTATGATATTTTTATAATATACTGAATGAAAAAGAAATTAAGAAAATATAAAACGAGCCCATTTAGCAAATATGAAGATGCTAGATTTCTCAAATAGATAATTCAGAACGGTTGGAGTTGATTGGTCAAAAAATTGTATGAATTAAAAATCTCACCGATGGATGCCCTCGTTTTTCAAATTTAATGCATTTTATTTATTACCTACCTATTTCATCTGAATCATTTATTGTAGTCAGTAATTATAACCAAAGTTCCACTTTTTATAAATACCATCAACCCTAACTATACATATACATATACTTATAATCTATACTACCTATTATAAATTATTCCAATCAAGAACAACCCAACAACCAGCGCTGTTAACACGCATAAACCTAATTCCCTCCTACAAATCAACAAGAGCCTTTAACTCAAGCAATAAGCACTTTACACGGCTGTAACAAAGCTATAAAGCTGCTAATAAACTAAAAAAGCTCGTCCAGTACAGAACATAAATGCTACTGAAAGAAAACATCGTAAACGCTTACAAGTCAAGTGTGGGGTGTGGTCTAAGCTATAAACTTAAGCTAACTGTCCCGACCAACGTTGTTCAGTCTTCTAAATCACTTAGCGGTATGAAAAGATGTTGGCTGATTTTCAGATCTACCCAATAAGTTCAAAAAATTTCACGAGAATCGAGCCAGCCGTTTCAGAGGAGGTAACTAACATTGTGACACGAGAATTTTACACAATTAGCTTTTAGGATGGATATAATTTTTATGGGCAATGAGTATAACACTGAAAATATCAATTCAAATTTATCATCAGATTTCACAGTAATAATTAACAAGAACATGCTATTTAGGAATGATATATTTTAAAGAAGATATTATGCATTACAAGCTGCGCTTCACGGTTTCACCCGCGTGGTCTCGCTCCTGTTGGTCTTAGCGTAATGATATATACCTATAGCCCTCCTTGACAAAATCTTACACAAAAGAAAGAAAAAAAGAAGAAAGAATTTTTCAAATCGGACCAGTAGTTCCCGAGATTAGCGCATTCAAACAAACAAACAAACAAACTCTTCAGCTTTATAATATTAGTATAGATTATAACATTTAAAAAAAACGTTCTTCTTGCATATTCATACCTGTCTACCCCGCTACCTCCCTTATCTTGTATCGCAGGTAACCTCAACGCCCGTAGTTTCCAATCAGTGACTGTCACTTATTGAATTTTGTTGTGCTCGCGAAAAGTTTCAATAATTCCTTACATTGGGAAACTTTATCAATTTCCTAAGAGGCGAAGGGGCAGGGGGATGGAAATTCCTTCCCAGACCTTGTGAGTTTCCCAACTCAGTCCTCGTATGGGCCAATTAGTGAGTTGGTTTATATTGAGTTTGTTTTAAAAATTAAATACTTAAAGTGAAGGTTTCATGTTGTTGTCAAACGTTTGTCCGAGTTTTGCTCAATGGGAAAAAGTTAATTCTCTCATGGGTGAAATTGCTGTTATGGAATTTATGGATTTGTTATGAACTTTTCCGAAAAACTTTTGTAGTTATTTTATTGTTTATCGAGTTAACCGATAACGCAATTTTTCTCTTTCTTCTAAGTTTACAGGTTCCTTGCATTTATCTTAGATTCTCAGCCTGTAAAAGCACAGAAAGCTGATTATCTACTCCTTATAAATAAGTCGATTTTCTAGACTGTGAATCTCGTAAAATATTTTTATTTGATTTGATTTGAAGTGAAAAACCAAACCTTCAAACCTTCCGCGAGAGGTAGGTAAAATTTAGCTTTTACTTAAGTTTAAAGGACGACTAAAGAAACAAGTTGCAAATCTCGTGTCACGCCTTTATTATTTACATTATAAAAATAATCTCTTCATTTAAGAAAAATAAATTTAACACTACATAAAATTCGTAATGAATAAAAACAGAAACGAAAAGAAATCCCGACCCATCTCAAGGGAGGTAATTATAAAAATGCTAATTATATAATTGTTAGTTAAGAAAATAAACGGACTGTATAAACGGACGCCATGTTGGTTTAAGGCAAGTCCATTAGGACTTATTGACTTAGGACCTGTGTTGGACCTAAACCTGACTTTGAGTTTGATTACTTTGTCGAAATAGTACATGGAACACCGAAAATAGGCATCATATGGCATAATTACTTTTTTTGCATAAATCTGATTAAATTTCCAAAAGTTTATGCTAAAAAATTGTTTGTTCGAGCGATTAATAAAATTCATAAGCATTAATATAACAGTTGTAAATACTTAATATAATATTGCTTAAAAAATATAGATAAATATAACTAATACTGATAGGTCTACATATTTTTAAATATCTGAACAGCATAAAATATTAAAACACGTAAATTGGCATTTTTAAATGAGTTTATTATTTGTCTGTCTACATTTTCTTGTCCAATATTTTTATTTGATAACACACATAAAGAGTTATTCATTCACAATTGCCAATAAGATATCTGTGCACAGCATCCCACTCGAGATCGTGACGACAATTAGAAGCACTTATTGCTTTGTCGCATCGGTTACGTGTCGGAGACGTGGTTGCTAGAGTTGGGGATACACTGGGTAACTTGGAAATTGCTTTGAAGAAATGCTATTTACTTTATGTATTAAAGGTTGTTTTTTAAATCTGTGCATATAAAGTCTTTAATAAATTTAAATTCCTTAGTTTCTTAATGTACAATGTAAATTAATAACGACTTAAAATGGTGTAACAAATTTTATAAATTTAAAATGTTTTAAGTTATAATATGATGCGCGTATGGTTAATAAACCCACTTTCCCACTATAAGAATAGAGCCCATTATTTCATCTCTATGAATTCATAATACTAAAGAGGAAAAATTTAATCGTTTGTTATGATTTAACTAAAAAAATTGCTTGACCGATTTTAAAATTCTATTACTAAGGTAAATAATATTAAGAAAGAAGCTAAACTTTTACCGAATGATAATTCGATTAATTTGAGTTACTATATCACCGATTTTCATACCGTTTTCACCAAGCGTAGCGTGATTATCGAGGTAGGTTTCAGTTTTTCACAGAGCACGCAAAGTTGTGAGCAGAAAGGGTATAGTAAATAAAATAAAATGACTCCACAATATATCCCTTACCCAGTGTACCACCATCCCACACCTCGCAGAATCAGCACCTATGAGTTATGTCGAGGATTATTGCCGTATTTACACCCGACTGCGCGTGATCACTTGCTGACACTGCTGCTTACTGCACACGTATATAATACACCTACACGTATATAACACACTTACACGTATATAACACACCTACAGCTTTAAGTGTTGTGTTTTGATTGAAAGTTTACGAACTTTTGAAATTAGTACTAGCGTTAGAGGTCACGTAAAGTTTTAATTTTCATAGAAGTTGATCTTTACAATAATACCAATAAAATTAATCAAAAATTTTCATTATTGTTCTTGTGGTTTTATATTAAGTACATTGATAGAAATAGCTCTTATAGCTTACACTTTATTATACGGTCTTAAAAATATTATTTAATAATACATTTTTATAGGTCTTAAACGTCCAGGTGGTTGTTTTATATTAATAAAAGAGTTTATGTGCTGAGCACAGGTGTCAGAAGTGAAACTTCTTTCCAAGATTCAAATTTACCAAATCGGCGCCTTACTCCATGACGTGACGGCATTGCCATGACGCGACCTTGAAGTTAATCTTAAGGCGCCTAAAGAAGTTTCTCTTCAAAAATATTATTTAAAATCATTGGTT
Source organism: Colias nastes (assembly GCA_907164665.1). Taxonomy (NCBI): domain Eukaryota; kingdom Metazoa; phylum Arthropoda; class Insecta; order Lepidoptera; family Pieridae; genus Colias; species Colias nastes. The sequence goes on along the minus strand of CAJQZM010038117.1, from coordinate 4,142 downwards.
AAAATACATTTTCGCAGGTGGCGTCCAGGTGGTAGTTTTTCAACAATAAAAAAAGTTATTCATCAACTATTCTCCTTATTATTAGCAAGTACATATATAAACTGTATTCTAGACAATAAATGTTCCCATTCAACACACTTGGTCCATCGCAGTCCCCAGACAGCCTATTATAACGCTCGAATAACATGTATTTGCGCAAACTGATTGTGCAAGCACACGCAACCAATCTGGACATCGTATAGCCGTAAAATATTTACCCGACGTGTTATAACCACATTTAGAGGATATTTGGTACCTATTGTCATGCCTTTTCGTGTGTGAAAATTGAGTGAAGGAATAAATAGGATTATTATATAGAAATATTATGTTTATTTGTAGAAAACGCAGTAATGATTGTTAAGTACATATACAAGTAAAAAATAATAGGTTTATATGGTTAAGCATAGAACCGATATTGAAATGAACCTGCAACTTCTTTGCCTGGTAGGTACGTTCCATTTTAAAAATGAAAGCCTGTCTCTGCATCCTAGAGTTATTCAGGTTTTCATCTAAATACAAATCGGTGTAGTCGTTTTAGCGTAAAACAATACAAACATACATTTTTACTTTCACACAAATTTTATTTATATTAATAAGGACATAGAGTTATCTTCATACATTCCTAACAATCATCTAAATACATAATATTACTAGAACATTCGATATCATAAACCTTATTATAATAAACAAACAAATATATCAGCCACAACGATAAAACAAAGATTATTATAAATAATTCATATTAAATAAATCACATACATTTGGAATACATTGTGGATGTTAGCTATTTATCTATGTATACATTTGGCCTCATCGACTGTTCTGTATAAGAAATTTTTTTTTTTTTTTTTTTATTCTAGATAGGGAAGCGCTTGACCACAATCTCGCCTGATGGAAAGCTAAGATGCGGTCTAAGATGGTACGCGCTTCCCTAGTAGGTACCGGTTCACTCTTCGCTTGAAGACCCCCATGTTGTACTCGTCGGGGAACACAGATTCAGGAAGCGCGTTCCAGTCCCTCGCGGTTCGGATGAAGAATGTGGAATCGAACCGCTTAGTCCGGGTACATGGAACGTCCACCATATGGCGATGCCTAGAATCTGTGCGCCTCGACGATCGATGGAAGAACGGGGCTGGCGGAACAAGTTCGTGTAGTTCCGCAGCGCACTCACCAAAGTGTATCCGGTAAAAAACCGATAAGCTGGCCACTCTGCGACGATGAGCGAGGCTCTGGAGTTTTTTGCCTACTAGCTCATCGTCGTTTATGAGCCTCTTGGCACGCCTCTCTATCGCCTCAAGCGCCTCTAGCTGGTACTTGGCGGAACCGTCCCAGAGGTGAGAGCAGTATTCCATGCACGATCGGACTTGTGCTTGATAAAGGTTGAGCAACTGTCCCGGGCTGAAATACTGTCTCACCTTCGCCAGAATTCCAAGCTTTTTTGAGGCTACTTGGGCTTTGGATTCTATATAGGAACCAAAGTTCAGAGTAGGCGTCAAGGTGATGCCAAGAAGCTCGAGGTGGTTGGTTATCGGTACGGACACACCCTGAAAAGTCGGAGTCAGATGGAATGGACTCCGTTTAGCGGAGAATAGACACGCCTGGGTCTTAGTAGCATTGAACTTGACCAGATTGGCATCGCCCCAATCGGAGACCGCCTGTAAGGACAAGTTCATGCGATCAACCATCGCCTCCCGTAGAGACTGGATTTGTGCCATACTGGCTCGCGCGCTGGATACATATCTCTCCACAACAGTGCTATCGTCTGCGTACCCATAGATACCGGGTTTCAGCAGATCGTTGATGTGTAGCAGGAAGAGTGTTGCGGAGAGAACGGATCCCTGAGGGACCCCGGCATTGATAGCCATTTGGTCGGACGAGCAGCCATCAACGACTACTCGAAGCGACCGGTCTCAGAAAATCTGAGATCCAGGCGCAGAAACCGGTAGGCAGACCTACGGTCGTACGTAGACCTACCCCGTACGGATGGAAGCTTGCCAATTAGGCTATCATGCCAGACCCTATCGAAGGCCTTCGAGATATCAAGGGAGACAGCAAGTGCTTCACCATGATTCTCTATGGCCTCGCTCCAGATGTAGGTGGCGTACGCTAGAAGATCCCCAGTGGACCGGTTTCGGCGGAACCCGTATTGTCGGTCACTGAGAAGGTCGTTCGCTTCTAGGTGTGCCAGGAGCCTACTGTTCAGTACACGTTCCATAGTCTTACAGAGTATGGACGTGACTGAAATTGGCCTATAGTTGGAGGGGTCGGCACGACTGCCTTTTTTGGGCACGGGCTGCACGTTGGCAAGTTTCCAAGATTTCGGTACTATTCCAGTCGTCATCGAGAGGCGAAAGAGGCGTGTCAAAACAGGAGCAAGCTCAGGTGCACAGGTTTTAAGTACTATGGCTGGAATTCCATCAGGGCCACTGGCTTTATTCACGTCAAGATTCCGCAGCGTTTTAAGCACCTCAGTCTGACGGATGCGAATTTCCGGCATATTCACCTCGCATCCAGGTAGACTGGGAGGTTTCGCATTTGCGGGATCAAGACGAGAATTTTCCGCGAAAAGAGAAGCAAAAAGGTTCGCTTTCTCTACGGCGGTGTGAGCCAGCGACCCATCCGGTTTCAGCAGTGGAGGAAGTGAGGGGCGGCAGAAATTCGATTCAACCGTCTTAGCCAGGGACCAAAACGCTTTGCTACCAGAGGGGTAAGAAGCCAGTTTGTTCCCTATACGGCTGACGTGGTCAAATCGAGCTTTCCGTAGAGCCTTTTTGCAGGACTTGGCGGCCCGGTTGAAGGCTTTCTTCTTGTCTGACACGTCCTTGGCCTTGCGGTGTCGAGCATCAACCCAAGCCAGATATGCTTCATGCTTTAGCGCTTCAGCGCGTCTGCAATCGGCTCTGAACCAGGGCTGAGCTTTGCCGGACATGGCCACGTCCGAGAATGGGATAAAGTACTCCATTCCCTGCCGCAGCACATCTGTCACAGCATCCGCGCAGGTCGAAGGATCGTCAGAAGAAAAGCAGACAGGCCGCCAGGGATAAGACGCAAAGAAGGAACGCATCTCATCCCAATCTGCTGACTTGTATCGCCACACGCGCCGAGAGCCCCTAGGACTGGGATCGGGCGGCGAGTAGACAGATACAGATTTCACCAGACAGTGATCGGAGCTGCCAAGCGGCGAAGAAATCGCCACCGAGTAACGGTCTGGATCTGTTGTCAGCAGAAGGTCCAAGCAATTGGCTGTGTGGCTCTCAACATCAGGAACCCGCGTCGCTCCTTGGACCAGCTGGGTGAGATTCAATGCAATGGAGAGTTTACGCATCTCTCTCCCAGCTAGGTCAGTGCACTGGTATGGGTATAGCCACTCCTGGTGGTGGGCATTAAAATCCCCCAGTAACACAAGCTGAGCGGAAGGGTATTTGTGTTGAGCAGCATCCGCCACCTCACTAAGGTACTCTGTGAGCCTGATCGTCTCCTGGTCTCCGCTGTGCGCCCGGTAGACACAGGCATAAAGAAGTTTCTCTGGGCCTGTGTCCACCAGCATCCATAACACAGAAAAATGGGGGTCTTCAAGATACCGGAGACGCCGACAACAGATGTCATCTCGGACGTACGCGCACACACCTGACCGAGCCTTAAAATTATGCTCCAGGGTGTAGCCGGGATAGGACAGGTACGCCAAGTCAGACGGACATCTTATCTGCGTCTCCGTGAGGAACAAGATACACGGTTTATGAGTCTCAAGGTGGAAGTGGACTGCAGCGAGATTAGAGTGGAGACCTCTGATGTTAGTTAGGTCCACTTTTAGCGAGAGGGAGTGCTGCCGCTGTGCAACTTTATACCTGTATCTTGCCTTGTTCATCGTTGTTTTAGAAGAGAGTGAAGTAGGTGTGAAGACGGCAGTGAGTCGAGGCGCTTAACACCAGGACCAGAGACACACACTTAGTAGCCGCATTATTGGGGACTAGTCTGGAGACTGCGGGGACGCCCGAGCCCCCCCAAGTTGTCCATAGGGCCCTCTCATCCGGTCGCCAACCGGCACTATGGCGCAACTTGGGATTTTTCGCTGGTTGGCGGGGCAGCCTTTCGCGTGTGGCTAG
>CAJQZM010038116.1:61143-103972 GCA_907164665.1 Colias nastes | reverse complement strand
AACGCTATTGTATTTTCGTTGTTTTATTTCAAGTGAACACCTATACAATTTTGTCACGAGCCGCCTCTGGCCTCTGGGTGAAATAAACAAGTCAAATGATTTTTGTTCTAATTGTATTTTGGTAGTAGTTTGTTTAGAATTTACATTAACTACCATTGTTTAATTTTTACCTACTATATTTTACTAAAAGTCGAGTGCGTCGAAATCGTAAATATCTTTTTCACCTTCCTGGTTTTTTTCCATAGTAAATAGTGTTTTAGATTTGTTGTTGTATGAATAATTATTCTTACTTGTTGGTTATGAAATGTATATTGAAATAATTTACTTTTACAAATCATTAGTGATATTAGTTTTGAGTGAAAATGCTTGGATCAGCATAATATTATATCATAGGTATATGCTACTTCAAATACATGTTTTGATAAAAAAAACAATAGTGTAATGTAATAAAATAAAACTGCGTTTTATTGTAATCAATTTTGACATTATTTATTTCCCAAAATTACAACAAAATAGTTTACGTCAACAAATATAACTTTTATTTTTATAACAATCCTACTTCCTACTAATGCGAAAGTTTGTGAGGATGTGTATCATGTGTGTGTTTCACGCAAATACTACTGAACCGATAACAATGAAATTTAGCACACATATAGAACGTAACTTGGACACATTGAATGGGTTTTATCCCGGAAATCCCACGGGAACGGGAACTATGCGGGTTTTTTTTTTAAATGCGGGTGGAAAGCTAATCGTTCCTAATATAAACCGTAGCAGGTGGCGTTTTGAAGTTTTGTCTACCCATACAGAAAAATGGAAAACTTGTTTTAGATTCACGCCATCTAGAGTTAAATCTTTATCATTTTTGTATACGTCTGTGTTTCACGATTCACGCCATCTAGACTTAAATCTTTATCATTTTTGTATACGTCTGTGTGTGTAAACGACCCTGTATGCAATGACAGATGTTATAATGCATTTTTTTACCGAATCGGGTGGATTTTAAGGCAATGATATGACATATTTCAATAAAATATAATATTCAGTAACCGCCATGACTATTCCTACGACTTTAAGGTTTTCCAATTACGCAAAAACTCAAATAAACTAGAAATGTAGAATTCAGCGCCATCTAGCGGAACATTGGCTGGGAACAGATCGTAGCAATCACCTTAAACGTTCCCATACATTTGATTTCCCATACATTTTGTATTCATAGCAGATTTTCGAAATGACGTCCTCATTGTGCAATACCATGAGGAGCTCTATTTAAAGTTTCTAAATGAACTTCCCTTCAAATTTGCGAAGTAATTAAAGCAGAAAATAAAAAAAAGAAAGAGAAAACTAAAATCTTTCATATTAAATGTACATGGGATATTCATATTTCATACTAAATGTATGGGAGGGTTTAAAGATATTTTTTTTGATATTTCCCTATATATAAAAATTTATTACGGCCATTTTACTCATTAGGTAAAGTACTTTCGATATCAGTTTAAAGTTTTTTGTTATCTGTAATAGTTACGGAAAAATCGCCTGTGCACACTTAACGATTACACCCTGTATATCTAAATATTTTTTTTCATACCTGCGCATACGCAATCTTGGTGACCTTCTCTAGATCGTTCTTAGCACCGCTGGTGATCGAGTTGAAGGTGATAGCTTCAGCAGCACGGCCTCCCAGCGCCATGCACATGCGGTCGAATAGCTGATAAACATACAACATTGTTTACTTATTTAAAATACTCTATTGTACCTAACATATTTAAAAAAAGCAAACAAGAGAAATATGGCTAGTGCACAATAGGTGGCCTTATTACTAAAAAGCAATCTCTTCCGGGCAAACCTAAAAGAAAAGGACGATTATTAACAATTGAAGTTGTGCTGACAGATTTACAAAATTTAAATTAAGAAAAAATATTGTGTGGTCATAATATTATAACATCAGTCTATTTTTGTTAAAAGAGAAATGTAGGAGTATGTATTTAAGCAATGTGCGATAAGACCGCCAATTGTTTAAATGTATTCTTAGGTTATTTTATTTTAAAATTCTTAGAGCAATAAAAAACAAATAAATCACTAACCTCTTCAGTAGTATACAGCTTCTGATCGCTTGTCGTATACTGCGCGAAGCCCAGGGCCATATTGGTCCTCGGCACTATGGTCACTTTAAGCAACGCGTCCGTATGTTCTAGAAGCCAGCCAATCAGAGCGTGCCCGGACTCGTGGTACGCAACTATCTTCTTTTCCCCGGGAGACATCGCGTGACTGCGTTTTTCCGTTCCACCTAACATTTAGATAAAGTTTAGAATATAAAATGGATTACAAAAAAAACAAAAAACGGTCAATGCGTTTCAAGTTCTAAATTATTTTTAATGGATTAAATGCAGGAGACAAAACGTATACGTTTCAGGTTGTATTCCAAACTAATACGATAAAACTCTAAGACACACTATTTTTGTATCAACAATAGGCCCCTGAAAGATGACACTTGACAAGCGAATGCAATGGGAGCTCAAAGGTTAGATATAATCGTAGGCATTTGCATAATAAATCCAGTGTTTTCAGGGATTTATCCTTGCTAGTCCTTGCTAATATTATTAATGCGAAAGTGTGTTTGTTAGTCTTTTTTTCACGTCAAAACATAAGTTTATGATATGATTTTTGTGTTTGGTGATAGTTAGGAGGCTAGAGAGTGATAGCTACTTTTACCGCAGTAATTTAATGCTCATAGGAAGATTATAGATATGTATTTTAATACGCATTTGAATCACTCCCAAATTTATAAATTCCGATTGACGGCGGTATATTTAAAATGTTTTTTCTAGGATCCACCGTTTCTACGAAAAATCTATGTTTTCATTCATTATTCGCAAAAAAATAAATACAATCACCAGAACGACAGGAAGTTTTAATATTTTATTTTTAAGTGTGTTTTTCACAATTTTGTTAAATTGCGACTGGATGAAAATTTTGTATGTGGTCGTCTTCGTCGTTGGTAGGGTGAACAAATCCTTAGCGAAATATCGTACGCTTGTGACAATTAGTATCGCTACGGATTCTATTCCTTTACGTTTTGACTTTTGTCTCGGCGCTCTGGTAGTATAAGATGATCTCGTAAGACCTTTCACTTTATTACAGACTATCTGTGCCCCGCGGTTTCTCCCGCATTGCTCCGCTCCTGTTGGTCTTAAGGTGATGATATATAGCCCATAACCTTTCTCGATAAATGGGCTATTTAACACCGAAAGAATTGTTCAAATCGGACCAGTAGTTCCTGAGATTAGCGCGTTGAAACAAACTCTTCAGCTTTATAATATTAGTATAGATACAAAGAGCTAATTTTCTTGAAGTAATAAGAGTTAATTTTCTTGAAGACGCGAGCAAAGCCGCGGGCACAAAGCTAATAGAAGTTATATATTTTGCTAAGGAGATCTATAAATTTTCTACTGCGCACAACAATCACGTGGCACATTATGTCTTAGGGGCCGTTCAAGTATTACGTAAGCACCAAGGGGGGGTGGGGGGGTCTCTGTTTTGCTTATTTTGGATGACATGGGGGGTGGGGGGGGTCTAGATGATGATTACGTCATCGTTAGTTATTTAAGTTTTTTCGGGGATTCCCGCAAATAATACATATGCGTAGGCACTCGCTATGAGAACTGATTAGGGGAATTACCGCGCATTAGGGAAATTACCGTGCGCTATTAACTTGTCTAATAATTCACTCTCGTGCCGGCCGGCTGCAAGTGCGCATCTATCAGTATTGTTTTGTTTGGATTCTAAACGTATTGTAAGCATTGAAAGTTATCATTTGTGTTTATGTTGATGCAATTAGCCAAAGTTTAACGTTTTAATTATTTAAATTTAAATATCTTATTAGAATGTCATATCATATAGACAAATCCAAGTTATACCAAAAACTGTTCGAAAATATTCTTTATGTTAGTTATGTTCTTTATATTTTCTGATTATATTTTTTTGTCATTTACTCTATGTGTATCAGTTAAACCTAATATTTTCATGAATTTTCCTATTTTAAAAATAACAATATAAAAAAAACATTTATTACTAAAAATGTTTACGTAAGCATAGGGGGAGGGGGTAAGTGCTTTGCTTACTTTTGATGACAAGGGGGGCGGGGGGGTAAAAAATGGTAAGAAATCTGCTCACGTAATACTTGAACGGCCCCTTATCTCTAAAAACACGTACAGTACGCATTAAGATTTTGTACAATATTTTGTAATCGTAAAATTCTGATCCGTTAGATTCTTCTCTGAACCTTGCGGGCTAGATTCTCATAAGATTATAATCTCTTTACAAATTGTGATCCTCAACATACTGCTTATAATTTAATGTATTATTTTTCGGTGAATAACAATTTATCAATGTGAAACCGATAAATTGTTAAATGGGCATTCGATATGATGGGTGATCGCAGATTCGATTTATTCTAGAACTACCCTATCATTCATAAAAAAAATCTACGGTATTACGCATCACATTTAATCAACCGATTACAATCTCGCGAGTTAGATTATAATCTAAAAGTTTAACCATCTTACGTCTTCAAATATAACTAAGTGTGTTAATAATCTTTTAACAATGAATTACATAATATTCTGTATGTTTTTTAAAGTGCTGTTATGTAGTGCCTCATTTTTTGTTGTTGTTTATTTTTTGTTGTTGTTGTGTGCCATGCCATATACCCTCACATACCAACAACCCTCTCGACCGCGTACTCCAAATCCGCCGCCTTAACAATGGTCTGCTTGTGTCTCGCGGCATGTAGGGCGGCTTCGTTGCACACGTTCGCTATATCTGCGCCGCTGAAACCCGGCGTTAGGTACGCTAGCCTGGGGAATTAAATAAACTCAAACTCAAACATTTATTTATTCAATTAGACTTCTTTTAGAAGCACTTTCGAATCGTTATTACTTATTACATATTTTTAACACCGATTCGGAAAGCAGTATCTATGGAGAAGAACCGGCAAGAAACTCCATTGTTGCTCTTTTAAAATCATGTCAATATTTTTAAGTCAATTTAATTTTACGTATATTATATTTTTAGTATATAACTTATATCAAACTACATAATATATCATAATATGCCAAAGAACTGTCCTGTGGTTCAAGCGCGACAACCCTCCATAGATTTATCCTCCATTGATCCATATGTTAAGATACAACCTTTTGGTATACAGTGGTATATTATGTCAAAAAATTGCAATACTGTCTCTAATTCGTGACATGACGAAACTTCTACCACTTTAAGAGGTCATAACAATATTTGAACCAAAGTATATGCTTTGTATGTGCAATACGTTTATTTGCGTACAGACAGGCGCTAGTTCTAGGTTAACTCGTTAGTCAATTTATTTGTTCAATCGCTAAATCCCTTATCCCATTATATCCATAAATCCCATTATCATTAAAAAAATAAAATATAACTAATGTCATTGACGAAGACAGAACACTTTCGAAGACGAAGACGGAACACTGCTTACCAAACCTGATGAAAAAATTACACTCTAGCTTCGCAGCTTAATTAGATGAAACTGCCAGACAGCAGGCGACTGAACTTGTGTTGTTATTGGATAGAATAATTATTTTTGAACCTTATTTTTAAACCTCACCTCTTAACATAGTACGAAGGTAGATCCTCGAGCACAATATTCTTCAAATGTCTTTGGAATATCTCCTCTCTTTCTATGAGCGTGGGCAGGTCGATCAGGATGTGACGATCGAAACGGCCGGGTCTGAGCAACGCCTGGACACAAAGTAGTATTATATTATACTCGCTTTCCGCCCGCTTTTTCTTAAACTTTATACATTATTTACTAAAACTTTCCTCTTGAATCATTCCTTCTATTAAAAAAAACCGCATCAAAATCTGTTGAGTAGTTTTAAAGATTCATACATAGGGATATAAGGACAGAGAAAGCGACTTTGTTTTACTTTGTATTATAAAAAGAGATAACAGTATAACCTTGTAGCGATTATGGTATAGTTATTAGAAATATCCTATTTTAGTTTCACGGATATTTAACGCGTAACATTTACGTTTCTTCTTTATCTCTTACCTTGGGAAGTCTGGAAGATATCGCTAGTAAGCGATAAGGCCGCCTTATGTACCTACCATATTAATCCTCTTTGTATAATTGTAAATATTACTTGGTGTGGTATATTAAATTGATAAATAAATAAATATTTTTTTTTTCTTATTGGAATCATATCAACATCAAACCAAATTCATTCCAATCCAACACTAAAAATCTTAAGTAAGTAATTAATTATTTCAATTATTAGTTAAATACAAAAACTTTTAATCAGATTTGAAATTCAAGATGGATGGTGATTCAACACCAAATAGCGTCGAGATTTTAAATTTAAATTTAACAATAAAACACTCATGGTTCTTGAGAGGAAGGATCTAGTGTGGGTGAAGCGAGGCGATAGATATTTATAGCTTTGCTGGGTGTGCGTTGTGTAAATTAGCCATTAGGTGATAAAATTGATGTTAGAAAAGAATTGTATATGTATATACCTACTACGTCAAAGGACCCACCTTATCCAGCACATCAGCTCGATTGGTCGAAGCCAACACCACCACCCCCTCGCGGCTCTTCATCCCGTCCATCTCCACCAGGAGCTGGTTGAGGGTCTGCTCCCCCTCCCCCCCAGCACCCCCAAAGGAACTGGCCCCGGAGGAACGGGCCCGGCCAACAGCATCCATCTCGTCGATGTAGATGATGCAGGGTGCACGGGAGCTGGCTTCTTTGAAGAGGTCCCTGGTGGAATTAATATGAAATGTCTAATAAATTTATTTCAACAAGGATGTAATTATAAATTTCTGAGTTTTCGGAATGTACGAATGCATATTTGTTGCTCGCTATGTGTGTTTATTTCAAGAAGTACACATGAATAAGTTTCTAGAAATAAAAATTAGGAACATGTATCCATTTTCATGCTTATTAGATTAAAACTTTAGAAAGAATGGAGTTATTATGATATAAAGAGTTTTAATTACATTATGTCCTAAAAACTGGTTATTTTTAAACCTACACAACAAGCCAATTATGCAAATACTACAAAACATCCTGTCCTCTTTCACAATTCCAATAACACCTTATTCTTTAAAATATCCCTACACCAATGTTCTCACTTACCTAACCCTCGCGGCTCCAAGCCCTCCGATCATTTCTATGAACTCAGAGCCATTCATAGACAGGAAAGGCACATTCGCCTCAGTGGCTACAGCCTTGGCCAATAATGTTTTTCCACACCCAGGCGGACCTAGGAGTAATGCACCTTTTGGTACCTAGAATAAAAGATTATTTAGGTATAGAAAATCACATATTATGCAGAAATTACAAACGAAATAGATAACTATTGAAAGAAGCTTAGATGATTTATAAATCTAAATTTTGTAACTGACAATAGTTTTTTGAAGTGAAACTTCTTTATCGGGGTTAGACAAAAATTTAGTGTAACGTTTTTGCGTTACGCGCCTTTTTTTTTTTATTTTACAACCTTTACAACTTGATCATTAGGAATTTATTACCTCTATTGTTCGAACAAAAATAAGTTACCGACTTTAAGAACGTGCCGACAATGTAAGTACACTATTGTTTCTTAGAAAACATTTTAGGAGTATACGATAATAAATCTATGACTCACGTAAACACGTGTTTGCTTAATTGGTGTCAGGTGTTCAATTATAATTTTATGAATTCAAAATTTATAAGAATAAACCTCAAACTCTTTATGTCCAATCAAAATCCGCCTAAGTCGAAATCCTTTATAAGCTGAAAACGGCAGTGGCCGGCGTAAATATTCAAATAGGTAGCGAGGAGCGAAGCGACGAGCATCTTAGGTTAACTTTTGAACTACCGCACGAGCCGAGCGAGCGAAGCGAGCGAGTTGCAGCAGCGGCCGGTGTAAATATTTAAATAGGTAGCGACGAGCGTGTGACTAACGTATTTCTGTAATATTGTATATAGTAAATTATTTTTTGAAAAATAAGGACATAAAGAAGTTTCACTTCTTACGTGTGTACTCTAGTACACGCACACATTTTTTTACATAGGGTATATTATGAATGTTATTTACTTCGACACTGAATTTTATTTGTTATGTCGATTTATTAAAAGCAATAATAAAGGGGACATTTCAGAAAACAACAATATGTATCATTTTCTATCTATTAGTTCTGATTCAAACGGGACCATTCAACAATAACTTTCAAACTATAAAAAACTTTAACCAAGCAAGCAACATATCAAATATCCATTATTACATAAATAACACTAACCTTAGCCCCCAAGCTCTTATAGTGCTCGGGCCTCTTCAGATAGTCCACAAACTCCATAACCTCAATCTTGGCTTCCCGTAGCCCGGCCACGTCTTCAAATTTCACCCCCTTCCCTTGGCCACTCATGGAATCTACCAGAGTGAATTTCGCACGGCTGAGTTGGCTCTAGAAATTGATTCGTTCGCAATTGCTGTTCTTATACACTAATATAATCCTACTTATGCTATAAACGCAAACTAACTTATTGTTTGCTTTTTATGCAAAAACAGCTAGCGGATCTGTATGAAATTTGTTTAGAAAAAAAGGTGTATTTTTTATATTATTTCTCCTAAACAGCTGATCAGACCTTTATGAAATTTGATACAGTGATAGATTACCTGGATTTGCACAAGGTATTTACCCGGTTACCACGCAAGTGATGCCGTGGGATACATAAAATATTCTTTTTTGTGGGAACAAATGTATATATGTGTATAAATTAGAAAGATTATACCATCAATATAATATTGGAATGTTTATAATAATTGGTTGAGCTGATTTAAATAACATTTCAATACATATGAGAATATGTTAATACGAAATGGATCATAATTTGGTAAAATAAACCCTTATGTCATTTACAGGGTTGAGTTAAAAATCATCCATTATGTTATTCCAGCCAATTCAACACCTTTTTCTGGTTCAATAGGCTCTTCACATATTAAGCTATAGGTCATTAAAAACTCATATACACCTACATTAATATACAAAATAAAGTAATACACTTACAAATCCGCCCAAATTGATGTTCATCTTCATAGACTTAGTAGAATACAGGAAGGAGAGGATCACAGCAGTGATCAGCAATGTAGTGATAACTTTGCCGGCCACACTGCCGTTCCTGTCGTATATTACTCGTACACCTAAAAACAAAATAATAAACAATGACTAGAAAAACTCACCGAACAAAAATCTTAAGAGATTTATAGTTCTATAGTTCACCGCGCGGTCCGTGTACGGCCGCCCTTATTGTTGTTTTCTGACATGTCACCTTCATTCTTACCCTTGTAATTGTTTTTAATAAACGAATTAACAAAATAAAATTCAGTGTCTAAGTAAAAAATCTATTCGTATTTTCTATCAGAGGAACTATTGTCAGATATTAAATTTACAAAAAAAAAATCTTGTTTGAGAACCTAAAAATAATCTACTTTGTTTGTAATTGTATAATGGAATTTTTAAATTCTTAATATTATTTTTGTAGATACCAAAAGCTGAGATAGAGAACAACATAGATGAATTTATTTATTGAAATAACTGGCTATCTGCTCGCATTGGGAAATTCTCAAGGAATTACATGTTCGCAATGTTATCATTGACCCTCCTTACAAAAATAAAAATCATTTCATAAAATCGCTATATTTATATGTGAAAGATCTATACTAATATTATAAAGCTGAAGAGTTTGTTTGTTTGTTAGTTTGAACGCACTAATCTCAGGAACTACTGGTCCGATTTGAAAAATTCTTTCGGTGTTAGATAGCCCATTTATCGAGGAAGACTATAGGCTATATATCATCACGCTAAGAACAACAGGAGCGGAGCACTGCGGGTAAAACCGCGGAGCACAGGTAGTATTTCATAAAAATGAATTAAAAAACATACCCTCCTTAACACCCAAGCTACTTTCGGTTTCTCTCAATTTCTCTTCAAATCTGTGAATGTCTCCAACATTCATGTGGTATACGCGACTAGTTGCCTGTAAAAAAAGAATACTTATAAAATTAAACACAAACTACAAAAAAAAATATTATTTAGAAGTTTAGGGAACTTTAACATTAAAGTGCTATATTGGGAAGTCTTTAAATAACTAAAAATAAATTAACTTAGTCTGGTTTCACATGATATTAATGTTTTTGCTGTATTCATTTGATTTTTGACACAAAAAAACACTACCCAATAATCTAAACAAAATCTCATTACTACAAAAATGCTTTTTAAGCAGTTTCTACATATTAAGGTGGATGTTCCGACCGTCCCTCCATACATTTTTGATTACCTCTAAACACTTAACACAGACACTATTTCTTTAAAACTAATCATTTTATCACTTCTCTATAATGAAATGTGTGCGCGTTCGACCTTTTTAATCAATAATTTACAATATTTACTTAGAAAAACAACAGTAAAATACCGGAAAAATTTGACACTTCTACAGTAGTGTGCGTGACTTTTGCCAAGCGAAACACGACATAAAGCACGACATCTAGCGCATAGACTATATACTTATTACAGATCTAGCGCGTCAATGTCTAAACGAAAGGCGATGTTTAGACATTGACGCGCTAGATGTCGTGCATTCGCGTTCGTTATCTTATACATAATGAGCATAATTCTAATAAATCAAAGTTCTGTGTAAAAATTGAGTAATTTCATTTCCAATCGTTCAAAGAAAATAACAATAAAATAAAATAAAACTAATGACCTTAGAAACTATGTTTTTTTTTGTAAACAATTTATTACTCATTATTGTTCGTCCGTCGTAGGTCTGTAAACTGTATTGTACACTGAAGGTAAATGGTACTGTAGGTACTTTAGTTCGGCGTCGTCGTCCGCGTCGGCTTGATATAAAATTACATTCTTGATTTCATTGACACGCGCTATGATTTGCGCGCGGAATTTCTTGTGTTGTGAATTTATTTTTGTATGCTATGCATTTTAATTGATTCAAATTGCAATGTTTCTCTAGTATGCATTTGAGACTATATTGTAAATTGTAATAATTGATCGTGGGTATAGTAATTAATTATTCTAATAACGCAATTAGTAATATATGTATTTTCGGTGGGATTCAAAACAAAAAATTGGCCCGTGATTTTTATGAAATTTCACCACATTGCAAATCACATCAATCATAGTTCATACACATGTATGACGAAAGTGATTAGTATTGTGGCTAACATTGACTCATCAGTTCATCACTGAAACCAGTGATAAATCAGTACCTATATCATATTGTGTTTGAATATTTTTAAACAATGATATAAGTATACAATTATTATAAATCGGTAAACTATCAAAGTAATCACAAACTTGCAAACATTGGTAAAATGTCCAGTAGTTTATGAGCCTATTCATTACAATCAAACAAACAAACAAAGTTTTCCTCTTTATAATATTAGTGTAGACAAACACTATGAATACGATCACGAATGCAAATTCGGGGATTTTCTAATTATTGCTAAATAATAATTGAATTCGTTTTGAAATACTCTATAATTTTTAGTGTATAAATAGACATTTATAATGTGGTGCTCATTTTTTTTGTACTGCTAACGCTATTGTAGGTACCTATTTTCGTTGTTTTATTTCAAGTGAACACGGCCATACAATTTTGTCACGAGCCGCCTATGATTGTAGGTACTTTTGTTAGGCTCCTTCGTCGTCCGCGTCGCGTCGGCTCGAAAGTTCTTGATTTCATTGTCACGCGCTATGATTTGCGCGCGGATTTTCTTGTGTTGTGAATTTATTTTTGTATTATTATTATTTTTTATTTTTTTTTATTTTATTGATTCAAATAAAATATTTCACTAGTATGATGCATTTGAGACTATATTGTATTATGTATAATTTATCGTAGGTATAGTTATTCTTATAACGCAGTTATATTTTCGGTGGGACAATTTGACCCGTGATTTTTCTGAAATATCACCACGTTGCAAATCACATCAATCATACACACGTATGACGAAAGTATAGTGGCTAACATTGACTCATCAGTTCATCACTGAAACCAGTGATAAATCAGTATATCATATTTTATTGTGTTTGAATATTTTTTAAACAACGATATATACAATATTATTATAAATCGGTAAACTACCAAAGTACTTCCGAATTTTCAGACAGACAAACAAGTAGTTTGAACACGCAGTTTTCTTATACTAGTAGCAAAAATCAAAACCATAATATTATGTTTACCTACTATATTTTACTAAAAGTCGAGTGCGTCGAAATCGTAAATAATAATATAATGTTTTTCACCTTCCTGGTTATTTTCCCATAGTAAATAGTGTTTTAGGTTTGTTGTTGTAGGTAGGAATAATAATAATTATTCTTACTTGTTGGTTATGAAATGTATATTGAAATAATTTACTTTTACAAATCATTAGTGATATTAGTTTTGAGTGAAAATGCTTGGATCAGCATAATATTATATGGTACTTCAAATACATGTTTTGATAAAAAAACAATAGTGTAATAAAATAAAACTGCGTTTTATTGTAATCAATGTTGACAGTTTTAAATTCCAAAATTATTGATCAATAAAATAGTTTACACCAACAAATATAACTTTTATTTTTATAACCATCGTTCATAATATAAACCGTAGCAGGTGGCGTTTTGAAGTTCTGTCTACTCATACAGAAAAATGGAAAACTTGTTTTTTTTGTAAACAATTTATTACTCATTATTGTTGTTTGGCTGTGTGTTTGGCAACTCGAAGCGTGGTCGTCCGTCGTAGGTACTTTTGTTTTGTTACTCAGGAGGATAACCTCAGACTGTAGACACTGTAGTGATGTCAAGACAAATGTGCGAAAGACTGTAAAGTCAGACGCTAATTTAGAAGACGGGCTACCCATTGGGGCTGTTGAAATTGTCTGGAGATCCTTTTGGAACTCATCCATTCTGTGGTTAAACACTTCAAACATCTGATCAATAGACTGTGTGATGGATTCCATATTAGTTTTAGTGCAGTGGCAGTGTAAATGTTGTTGTTGAGGTTATGTAAATTTAACACTTTAGTTAACTACCAAGATATAAAGAAATGAGGATAGGACACAATAACTATTGGTTGAGGTATTTATAAACTCATAATATACTTTTAAAAAAATCACGTTTTAATAAATTTCTAGAATTAAATTAGAACAGCTGATTCAAAATAGCCTAAAAAATCTTAATAATAATAATTACGCTTCACAGCAAGAAGAAATGTACCATATGTACCCGCACAAAGTCGATATTGTGTTGCCTACCGTTCGACTCAATGGCTAGGGTTGTACCTTTAATAATTATTACCAAACTAATAAACCGAGTGATGCGAAATAACCATAATTCTTTTAGAGTTTGATAAAATGATCAGGCAGGTATTTTCTTTAATCCTCTGAATTCTCGGTTACTAAATTGTATCGTTGAAATTATTCTTAATCGCGTAAATTTAATAAATAATCATATGGAAAACACTTTTCATTTGTTTTTTTACTTTCACGCCCAACTACTATACAATAATTACGTTGTTTCGGTATTTTGACGAGAAAACGCAGGAAACATCCGTTGTATCATTTTAGATAGATTGTATATTTTGTATCTGTAGAATTGAAATCAAAGCTATGTATATGTTGTCTCCATTCTTTTCTTATCGGATTGTTGATCCCAATGCGAATGCGTCACTTAAATTTTATAAAAGACAATTAAGAACATCAAAAATAAAGTGATACGTAAATATTTCACAGTGCAATATATTATGTAATTAATAATAATTATATATTTATGAAAAAATAATTACATCAGATTTAATAATCGCAATTGTTTTGAATGTACATATGAATAAATGATTACATCATAATAGTAATAATCACAATTGTTTTATTTCCCATTTGTTGCAACCCTAGCAGCAGAAGTACCTACACTGGCGGCGCGGCGGCATCGTGCGACATCAAAGGCATTGCCTTACTAGGTAAGTTTATAATGATTAACTCTTTAATAATTATTTTTGACTTTACTCATTTCTTTTATTATATAATTTACGTTTTACTTTTACAGAATCCGATTCAATGGATTATGAAGACGAGTCACACAACGCCATACGATAGTGATGATGAATGAACATTTCAATAAATGCATGCGTGTTTTTTTATGTTGTTTTGTAATTGTTAATTGTTTCTTAAATAAAGAAATAAACTAAATATTTAAATGATGATTTGTTATTTGCAACACAACTTTATATTTGAGATTCTTTACAAATGTATATTTAGTTTTGTATCATCAAATTTATAAATTTTATTCCATAGTTTTCAAAATTAAATGTAAATGACCATAAAAACATTAATAAAGTAAATCATTGATGTAAGGTCAGGGAACGTAATACATATATACATCTGACCATGTAGAAGCTAAGTCTTGTTGACTGCTGAAGTCTGTAAAGTTTTGTTGTCTGCTGAAGTCTGTACGCAATGAAAATGTCTGCCGTTTCGAAAATAAGTTTTTAAGACCCTAATAAATAAAATATATGAATGGCAGATCTGGTCAAATACTTTCAAAATTGTATTTTTTTCAGCACTTTCATAAGTGTCTGCCAGAATGTTATCCGCGTGATAATGGTCTGCCATTGTTATTTTCCGATAGTAATAATAATCTATTTTCAAATATCAAAATGGCAGACGTGGTCAAATGGTTTCAAAGTTCGCCAAAAATTTCCACCTGTCTTACCTAAGCGCGCGCCCCGTCCACCACTCTGGGCTTAGTGACTCCTCATCTCATGTATAGTAGGTATTATTAGGGGAATCAACACACAAAAATCCAGGTCTGGTCAAATACATACAGGTAGCTTTGCGCTAGCTCTCTAGCTATTACTTCTTATGGAGAGAAAACGTAAACATGTACCACGGGCGAAGCCGGGGCGGACCGCTAGTAAATAATAAAATAATAAATAGTGTATTAGATTTGTTATTGTATCTTGTATACCTACGAATAATTATTCTTACGTCTTGTTGGGAAATGTTCAAATACCTACCTATTGAAATAATTTACTGTTACAAATCATTAGTGTTATTAGTTTTGAGTGAATAGGCATGGATCAGAAATTCAGAATATAATATGCTACTAACTACTCAAATACATACATGTTTACACAACAAACACCACTGACCTCTATAACTATAAGTTATAGAGGTCAGTGACCGTCAGTGACAAACACTATGGATACCTACGCTCGCGAATGCAAATTCGGTGATTTACTAATTATTGATACCTAGTCATTGAATTCGTTTTGAAATAGCCTGTACTTTGTAATTTTTAGTGTTATAGACATTTATAAAATGTGGTGCTCATTTTTTTGTAATAAATCATCCCGAACGCTATTGTATTTTCGTTGTTTTATTTCAAGTGAACACCTATACAATTTTGTCACGAGCCGCCTCTGGCCTCTGGGTGAAATAAACAAGTCAAATGATTTTTGTTCTAATTGTATTTTGGTAGTAGTTTGTTTAGAATTTACATTACCATTGTTTAATTTTTACCTACTATATTTTACTAAAAGTCGAGTGCGTCGAAATCGTAAATATCTTTTTCACCTTCCTGGTTTTTTTCCATAGTAAATAGTGTTTTAGATTTGTTGTTGTATGAATAATTATTCTTAGCATAATATTATATCATAGGTATATGCTACTTCAAATACATGTTTTGATAAAAAAAACAATAGTGTAATGTAATAAAATAAAACTGCGTTTTATTGTAATCAATTTTGACATTATTTATTTCCCAAAATTACAACAAAATAGTTTACGCCAACAAATATAACTTTTATTTTTATAACAATCCTACTTGTTTTACATTCACGCCATCTAGACTTAAATCTTTATCATTTTTGTATACGTCTGTGTGTGTAAACGACCCTGTATGCAATGACAGATGTTATAATGCATTTTTTTACCGAATTGGGTGGATTTTAAGGCAATGATATGACATATTTCAATAAAATATAATATTCAGTAACCGCCATGACTATTCCTACGACCTTAATCTTTTCCAATTACGCAAAAACTCAAATAAACTAGAAATGTAGAATTCAGCGCCATCTAGCGGGACATTGGCTGGGAACAGATCGTAGCAATCACCTTAAAGGCAATTTCATCAATGTATATGTCGTGGCCATATCGTAGATTTGCTCATTTCATGAAATGGCCAACATAGTTTGATCAGATCGATAAATCGTCAACGTTTCACGATTTGGTCATCGACATTTGGCCAGATCGTATAAAATATCTTAGAGAGTCCATAAAACATTAAAAAATTCAGAATATTTTAAGAACTTGTTTATTGTCATTTAAGTTAGTGCCGCGGTAGCGCCGGCGAATACCAGAAGCGAATGGTTTTTGCAATAGAAAACAGTTAGGTTAGGTTAGGTTAGACTTTAATAAACAACGCACGAGCCGAGCGAGCAAAGCGAGCGTGCCGCGGCAGCGGCCGGCGAGTGCCAGAAGCGAATCGCTTTTTAAAAAAGAAACAAAAATGGTCGCATTTCGTGAAATGGCGTTCCTATCTAGCCGATCTGGCCAATCCACATTTGGCCAGATCGACGATCTGGCCAAATGTGGATGACCAAATCGTGAAACGTTGACGATTTAACGATCTGGCCAAACTAAATTGGCCATTTCATGAAATGAGCAAATCTACGATATGGCCACGACATATATATATGGCTGTTCACAAACATGCACATTGTTTTAATGTTTTACAATAACATATTAATAAGAACTTGTTAACAATCTTACCTTCCTTCCCTTAATAACAGCTCCCTCATGCAATATGATGGTCACAACTTCTATATCGGGTCTGACTATCAGCTCTTCCACCTCACCTTTCGACAGCATTGAGTATACAAACTCGTTCCATGATACGTATCTCACAAACTGAAAAAAAAAATGTTAGTTTTTTTTTGTTTCATTTATATGAAAGAAAGACATTTTACAACAAACTATAACTGAATATTGGCTGATCGGCTTTTCATTTTTTTGCTTTGTTGGATGGATAAGGTGTAAACAAATTGATTAATGATGGAAACCATGAGCATCTCCAATCATTGTTTAGGTATATAATATAGAAGCAAACCAGAATTATTGAACTACACAACAAGAACAATTCTACCAAAAATCATTCATACTTATGTACATGTTACAGATGTATGTATATGTTACAGATGCTTTTAACTACATTATTATTAAGTATGCTAGGCTAGATATCTTGTAAATGTACCTCACTCTGTGGATTATCTCCCGGTAGCAGCATGGAGCTCATGATGATGAGGGTGAAGGTAGTCATGAGCCAGAAAAGCGCTTTGACCATAATTGATGGGATATTTGCATCGTCATTCTTCTTTTTGTCTTTATCCTGCAATCAATGAAATTCAAATGATTTTGTTGTACAGTTTGTCAGTTTTTGCTATTAGAGATAAATAAATGTTATGATTTTATTAATAATTTTACTAGCTTTACGGTAATGAAACAGAGTATTAACCAGTAAAAAAATGTATAATTTTTTAGTACAAATGAAAGAATACAAAAAAAATATATTCAATAGCTTTTGATTTTTGATATAACAAACCTTGTCTTTATCGGAATCCTTGTTATAATTAGAGGAACTTGTGTGCAATCTTCTGGCCAAAGTACTGAAGTTCAAATATGAGTTAAGGCCAGGCAAGTTTGACCTTTTCAGCAAAGCTTGTGCAGCTCTGAACTCAGCATTGAAATGGCGTAATTGCTGAAACAATAAACATCATTTATTATCAGATTGTATATCAATAGGATGGCTAGTACTTATTTTACATACATATATAAGTACTTGGGAACAGTGAAAAAATTTTAAATAAGTATATCCGTCATAATAATTTCATGTTTTTACTCATATCATTAACTGATTAACTTTGCGACAGAGTGATTTTTGTTTGAATGATATGGCCTAGTATTCAGTGCGATGAAACATCATATTTAAATAGAAACCTTTGGCCACAGTGGCAATAGCTTATCATAGAATAATATATGCAAATTTTCACCAAAAATTATGTAATTATTAAAAAATAATGATCATAGGTTAAGTATATTTTGATCCATTTTTGATCTAAGTAGTACGAGTTCTACACCAATACACATAAATAAATGAATATTAAGCTTGTTTTATTGGGATTTTACTTTATAAACATAATATTTATATTACTATTACGTAGTGGTTTACTGGGAAATTAGTGCAATGTTATAAATACAAAATTAATGAATGTTGTGCAATAACACATCTATTTCCTAAATCGATAATTAATGGATAATTGTACTTACTGGGTGCTTCGATTTACTCGTAATCCGATGTAAAACGAAAACTGACTTGCATAAATCTATTAATTTTGAAGAATAATTTTTGTTTATATCTCTTTCGACGATCACATTTTTCAAATCAAATGATACTTTAGACTGTATTTTCGACGCGGATAATGTCGGTAATCGCTTAATGGATAACATTTTTAAAAACTATGAAAGCTGAACCATTTATATTTGGGATTATCGAGCAAAAGTTTATGAAATTACATGTTATTTTTATGTTCTCAGGTTTGGAAATTTGGCATTTGATTTGATAAATTGTTAAATTGACAATGACATTTTCTCTACTTGTTTTGTCATGTCATTAGACAGCTGTGGGCAAAGGAATTTATTTATTCAGCCGAGTTAGATGTTGCCATACTATCAATTAATAATTACAGGTTTTTACTGATTTAATATTTTAACGTATTTTATAAGTGGTAAAATTACCACTTATAAAATTTTAATGTAAAATAATTATTAGGTATTATGTATACTCCATTAACCGCCTCCTTGGTACAGTGGTTGTCGCGTGAGCGTAGAACCGAGTGGTCCTGGGTTCGATTCACGGTGGAGACGAAGAAAAAAAATGTCTCGGTCTGGCAGGACACAGAAAACTGATCACCTACTTGTCCTTCAGTGAAACAGATGTAAAAGACTTCTTGCTTCTGCCCCTTACGCCACTTATTTAGGGGACATGGGACTTCACTTAGGTAGACTCCATACAACAACAACTTTTTTATTAATAATTGTAGGTATCTTTTAAATTATAATATTAGACCTATATTATATAATCGTATATTTGATTTCAAAACCTGTAGGTAGATGCTCATTTGACCCTTTGTAACTATTGCAATAATTTGTGTCACACAATTTTTGCAAAGTTTTAATTACAACTTAATAATTATTATTATAGTCATCATGTTTCAAATTAATTTCAAGGTTTGGTTTGGTTGAAGGTCAACCATAATTTCGGATCTTAGACTATGTTAAATGAGGTACTTACTTAATGTATTTAATTAACATTTTTTTATAACGAAACATTAATTTCACACGAATGTTATAACTACAAATTGTTATTATAATATTAGTAAGTATTAGAATAAATTGTTATAGGAAGAGAAGCGCCTTCTGACACAAGTGAAATTTATCACATAAAAATGAAGGCACTTACCTCCAACCCAAGATGAAAACTTGTAAGAAATAAACAATTTTTTTTTTAGATTACTTTTTATTTTTAACTTGACACTGGCTAAAACTTAGAGGGCTAAAAGTCTTCACCCATTGCCATAATCGAGAAAAAAAAAGTATTACTCGAGTACTTTATTCAAATTTAGGCGGGCGATAAATGAAAAATAAGCTTAATTTTTGTAAGTAAGTATTATTTTTGTGAATAACATTACTATCCCCTTCTAATTTTGGAACTTAAATAAAAATAATCTCTTCAGACTTCAAGCCTCTTTTTAAATGAATCTGCATTCTGCATGCACATAATAAATTATGTAATTAGGTTAACAAAGGGTTAGCAAAATTATGTTCCAAGGATTTACTCTTAAGCTTTCTATGAGTGGTGCCTACAGCTACGGTACGTATTTTTTACAATATTATTGTTATAGTGGGCATACGAGATGGGCTTAATAATATAATATTTTCTTTTCAAACAATTTATTTTATCAAAGTGGAAAAAAAATCTTCTAACGTCCAATTATTAACAATCAGTGTTTCCACCTGTTACTGTTAATAAACACTAAACAGGTCTACACTATCAATAATAATTACTATTAATTATTATTATTGTTCTTACTTAAAATTATTGAATACCAATGTTTTGTGTGGTATGTAGCCCTTTTTTGCAAGTGTTGTTGTCAAGTTATTGTTGATGTTCCGTGGTTCCGTGATTTTAGCAATGTTTCTTCTATTTACTATAGCAGAATTAGAGAAACACACAAATTAGTTAAAAAATAATTCATCATTTAAATTTTTAAAATCTTTAACTTTACTATAAAATATCCCTGCTTTCTTTCGGTTTTATGTTTCTAAGGGACACACCGCGCGCCATCTATTGAAATAATAAACAATTACTATCTTAACAAATACGAATCCTTATTATAATAATTACCTATGATGATTTTAAATTTACAATATAAATTACTGTAACGATGGCATGACACGACCTTTTTGTTGAATTCCACATTTAATATTATCCTTGCTTGCTTGATTTTATCGATGTTTTTGCTACACGTTGAGATATGCGCCAATTCGAATAGTCTACAGAGTCTAGTCTAAAAAGCATTTTTATATCTTTATTATGTTAGAGCGCGAAATAAAAACCCTAGTTATAGACTTAGGTATAATAATTATTTTACTGAGAACATAATATTAAGAGCGCTATTCAAGTTTGTAGTTAGGTAGTTAGATAATGATACAAGGTAGTAGGGACTGCTTATAGAAGGAAATAAAACGACAGAAGTATAATTTTCATCTCATATTTCTTTTTTCACTATAAAAAAATGTTCGCCGCAGTCGTTTGGGATCATCGTCAGTATTAAACAATAATAAAACTATTTATTATAAATATAAGGTAAATACAGTCTGTTGCTTTAAGCGAGTGATTATACCTTTTTTCTGTCCTCTGAATTTTATATATTGCGCTTCTTGAATATCATAATATCATAATCTAACAAATATTCCTATTCATATAATAATTATAATAGTACTTTTCTTGCAAAGCTACACAAAGTTGGAAATTATTAGTTCTTTTCGTATGATCCAGTTATTGATTACTCTGTATAGTATCAAAAATAGGTGATAGTATTATTTGAAACGCTGTATAAATAATATAACATACTATGTTTAATAGTATCATCTTTACATTATGGACAGCTTCAATATAAATAACGATTACAAGTACTTCTAAAGCTATTCAGTCTATCTTCAATATTATTTCATGAATAGAAACAAATGCTAGTGTATCCTGAAACATTGCCTATGGTCGTCGTTGTCGGTCGCTTTTATTGTCTTTGGCAATCGTTGTCCATAGTCAGTTCTTGATTGTCTATGCGTCTGCGGAATTGGTGACTGCGCTGCCGGTGGAGGACTGCGCATCGGGATCTGGTTCCCTGACTCCCATCCATGGAACCCGCTTTTCTAACTCCACCCTGTATATTTGAAAGAAAATAATTAACACCATAGACTAAAAGAGTAAAATGAAATGCATTTGCCGCATATATGCAGTTCTGTATCTCAATAGCGCAAGAAAGGATGTTTTTTCTTGGGGTTGCATGTTTATAATTAATATAAGGTACCCTTGCCGGCTTAGGAACTTAAATACTTAATTAAAAATTTCTAGAAATCGAACTCCGGTATAATTATTATTGTTTATCGGCTTACCTGAATCTTGGGTGGTTAATAGCGTAGACCCAGGGGTCGAGACAGGAAACCGCTTTGCAGAATACTGCTGGGATCATCGTTACCACAGGCGTTAGTAGTGATCTGCAACAAAGACATTAATGCATGAAAAGTTGACTTAAATAATTTGAATGAAATTAATCTTTTTTATTTGAATGTTTACGTACCTGTCTCCGAACGCTCCAATCATGGCGACGATGCCATAAGGCGTCCAAGAACAGATAAACAGGAAGAAGATGGTGAAAGCCACCTTCGCGATTCTGATCTCTACGCTCTTGCCAGCATCTTCTTTGTTAGAAGCAAGCGACTTGACATTCATCTTCTTGGCCTGCTCCTTGAGCATTTTCTCGTGATGGCGCACCTACGGATAAAAAATATAATTTCAATCGATTACAGAAGTCCTGGATTTTTCTTTGATAAGGTGTATACCGGTAGAGATGGTAGGTATGTACCTACATTAGTTAAGAAGATATTCTTATAAGAGTTTCAAATGAAAACCTTGAAAGAATAGTGGTACCTACTTAAGTAAATGGTCTTCATCCAACTATTAAGATCCGTAAATTACATACATTCCGTATATTATTATTTCACTGTATCATAATACAATATACTTACAGCACCGAACAGCTTGAGATAGAAGGTGCAGATAAGAGTCATTGGAATCACATAGCTCCAAATAGTTATGCACAATACAAACGTCTTTACGTCATCGCTCAGGAAGTCAAATGAACATGTTGTTAGGAAACCCTCTGGAAAATATAAGAAAAAGTATTTAAAAATGGTAATCAAATTGTTTGGAGTCTGGAACTAGTACCCCTTGAGAATGTACCTACTATTTATATTATTCTAACCGCTTCCGTATTACAGTAGTTAATGAGTTCATTCCCCGTTTTAGACTAACAAATCGATTTAGAAAACAGCTGTTCTATTCATTTGACCCATACACGGGTTTTCTTTTTTTGTCAGTTATAATTGAAGTCATTGGAAGTCACAACTGATTTATCTACCAAATATTGTCTGAAAATCGATTAAAATATGGACTAAAAAATTATCAAAATGGAAAACGGCGTTCCATATTTGTAAATATTTTACAAATATATGTTGTGATGAGACAATCTAAACTAAAGGTAGAGTCAAATTCAACAAGTAATTGAAAGTTTATAAATCTTTAAACAGAAGTTATTCTACAAGATAGTTTATTTGGAACTATGCTATCGACAGAATCTTATAAATTTGAATTGTTTTACATACCAGTAACAAATCTACCCCAGGTCTTCGTGAGCGGGAACACCGTGAATGGCATCGAGTAGAGCCACGTGAATATAACTAGTAGCGTCGCCTGGGCTCTGTTGATTCGCCCGTCGATTGGTGATGATATTGTTCTGGGAAGGAAAACATAAAATTTATTTATTGAGTTGTAGTTAAACGTATATTGTAGAATTAAATGAGCTTTTATTGGTAGGTGCAGTAGTAATTACGAAAGAAATAATGTCTCTACGGAAAATACAGAATAGAGTAGGTAATAACATGAAAACGTGGTTGTATACGTGTTTGATATAATTATAGAAAGATTAGCTGTAAAACGTTTTCAATCTGTTTCACGGTATTTAGTTTTACTTAGAAATGTATTGATCAATGTAGATGTAGAGTCGATAGGTAAACATTTATAAGGTTCTTGAATTGATTCTCCTAGAAAATCTAAAGAAAAATTGGTAATTTAGTAAATATATCAATAACAAAATATAACTCACTTGTATCTATCATACGCTATAACAGCGTTGGTCATAGCCCCACCAATACCAGACAGCGAGCCCAGCACCGCATAGATGTCGCAGCCGAGCTCGTAGCCCAGCATCCTCTGGTAGAAGGAGTTCAAGATGAGGTGGGGCATCTCCCCCATCATGGCCAGGTCGAACAGCGCCAGGTTGATTACGAACATGTTGCTTGGTGTGCGCAGGGATTTGGATCTGGTGGAAGGATTTATATAGTTAGTAAGTTTGTCTATAATAAATGACCCAAAAAAATAATATTATCATTTTCATAGAGAAAGCCTTACGACGTAGTTTTTTATAATACTGTGAACCGACAAATAAAGTGTCATAAATCACATTTTTTCCATAAGCAGGTATTAAAAATTTAAATTTTGCCGAACTTATAAAGTAAGGTAAACTGTTGTTATATTGATTATTATTTATTGAACAGAAAACCACAGGGAGGCACCACCTTAGAAATTAAAAAAATTTTTATATCAAAATCGGTTAACCCCGTCGCAAGTTTGAGGTAATAAACCCGAAAAAAGCAGAAACGATAGTCAAACGAAGGTCGTCTTTTGTTTTACTCACGTGCTAAATATCCATATAACGAGCCCATTGCCGGTCACAGAGGATATGGTGAGGATAGTGTATATGAGCGCCAGGAGATAGTGCGAGGATCGATCCACGTCCGGAAACTGTCGCCAGTGTTCATGTACTAAGTGCTGGTGCTCCTCCGGTATGTTCCAGCCCAGCATGTGCTTCTGGATCTCGTGGGATACCCTGGAAAATTTCAGGTGAAAAAAAAAATTCATTTTTTTTAGTTTAGTTTGTAGGTATTTTGAATATTTTTTTTTTGTAAAATAATTGGATTTTTTGGACAAGTATTCAGAAATATGACAATGAATTTTTTTTTCATACACTTTTTAAGTTCATTGGGAAAAGGATCAATTTCATAAACCTATACTCACATTTTATAAGGAAAAGCAATAGGTTCGTTTTCTGTGAAATTTTCTGCCATTTTTGATTGAATTTTTTGCTTCTTCCTATAAAAATAAATAAAATAAAATGTTGGTGACGAAGTGAGTAGTTCGACTGATGTCGCTTCTCACTTGTGCAGTTGTCATCGAAGAGCCCTTTTATATAAGTATTCGTTTGCGTGACTGTTAAATCTTTAATTCAATAAAATAATAAGATCTTGTTTATTTGTGATCAGGAATGTATTATATGAGGAGCGATGTTTCTTCTTGTATTTGAATTAATTAGCAATGTTGTGATGTTTTAGTTCAGGGACCTTTCCACATCATAGCAAAATACAGCAGCATATAATATTATAGCAGTAAGCAGTTTTTGGGACTCTTTCTGTTATTTTTAACTGAATGAATGTAATTACTACAGTATGTATTTTTAATTTCATTAGAAAGGAGCACATTTGCAACCTTCAAGACCATGTTATCATATTTTGTTTGTAGAAACTCTTCGGTGGTACTCTAATTACTACTATAGGTTTACGATTACGATTCAAAGGTGCTTGATAAGATCTGGTTTTCAACTATAGTTGCATTATAATTATTACAACTGGAATACCTACATTCTTCTCTACCTCGTTTTTTCCAAATGGTTACATTATTTTTGTGCGTAATTAGGTACGGTGCTTGATTACTTGATTTATACCTAAGTACGTGTAACACAGTGTGACAAATATTTATATAGGTAGATAGAAAACATAAATATAAGCTTTTTTCTTTCAATAAACAGATGAAAATCATCTTAGTTACGAAGGTTCACAGTCGAAAGATGAGAGGAAAAAATATGAACAACTATCCACTACCTACGAATCCATACATTGCCTTATTTTATGTTGTAAAAGCAAAAACAAACAATTAATAATGGTTAATTATATTAAGTGTTATACGTCAAACAATTATTTAATTGCTGGTAAATGCTAGTAGAGTCTTATACATTAGGTACGGTTTATGTTAGGTCACAATAGGAAATTAAAATATAATTATTGTATTAAAAAGGTCTTAGAAAGATTTTATTATTAAGAGCAATTTTGAAATTAAGAGTACATCGAATGTTCAAAAAGGAAGCTTTATCTTATAATGTAGAGCTTACTTAAAACTCATAACCATTGCAGAATTTCAATTAGTTCTTGAATTAATAATCTTATCTTTTTAATTATTATTGTATACTCAAACATGAAAACAAAGTTTTAAATAATATTGTTAACTTCTGAAAATAGCCTAACTCTACCTATAGTTTTTTCAAATATATTTTCTGTTTTTTTTACATCGTATTATGATAATGTATGTCAGTTTAATAGCGTAGCTTTTATCATAATTTTTATATACGAATATCTTCTTGGTTCTTAGATAATATAAGTCGCTACGAATAAATTCACCCCTCATGAGAATCACTGAATCCGCTAATATAAGAAGCTAAGAATTTTAATTTAGCCTACAATTCTACTTTCATAACAGTCCCTATGTATCAGTCTTTAGTCAAGGGTATATTTTAACTTTTTCAAAGACTTTCACGTCCTAACAACTACAATGTCGAAGCTCAAAATAATTAGCATACGTTTGATTCCACATCGAGAGATTTTGTACTGTTTTATTGAATTAAAGAATTAACAGTCACGCAAGGGGTAGTATAAAAGGGGTGTACAATGGTTCGTTATCACAAGTGAGAAGCGACTGGGGTCGGACTACTCACTTCGTCATCTGGTAGTAGATAAAATTAGAACCAATATGGCACACAACCACACGGTAGATCATGGCCCGCTGGCCTATCCGTTCAAAATGTGAGTATTTAAAAAATATATGTAATTTTTCGCGGTGCAGTTTTTTTAATCACTATCAGAATTTTAAGAATTTAGTACATTGCCAAAATGAATTTAAATTTAAGACTGGTTTATTTTCCAGTTATTTCTTTGTAATTCCTTATGCTTATGCGCAGAGCGAATTTTATTATAATGCGTCGCCTCTTTTTTACATAAATAACCAAAATTTGATTTTTGTCCAATAGCTAATTCTTCTTTATCGCTATAGAATGCTAAATTGAATCGATTAATTCCTTAAATCTTTACCAACTATTTTTTCCGTAATATCAATTTTAATATCAAACCTTGCGACTCCCAATTCTATACAAACGAGGATCAACAACTTTTTCCTTCCAGGGTCTCCGCTGAGATCCAGGAAGGCATGCTGGGCTGGAACATACCTCCAGAGCACCAGGACCTCGTGCACGAGCACTGGCGCCAGTTCCCAGCTGTGGACAAGTCCTCGCACTACCTACTGGCGCTAATATACGCTACACTCACCATATTCTCCATTACTGGCAACGGACTTGTCATTTGGATATTTGGCACGTGAGTTTTTGATGGGAATACATAAATTAAAAAATTCGGGATAATAATATGGAATAATAAGTGCTCATGATATTATATAAAAGTAACGACAAAAGCTTACAATAAACTTTGACATAGGTAAAATAAGTTCAGATAATTAACAATTTTTGCCTAGAAAAACGTGATAGTTCATGAACTGCCTAAATGCAAATATTTGATTTTGATAAAATACGTGGATAATTACTTATACCTCGTATAGAAAAGAGATCGATACATTTAATTATTGGCCTTTAATAAGACTTCTACGGCGTTTTAATTAATGTTTAATTTGCTACACATATTTTGAGAGCTCTATGTGACATACATATTTTTACAATTTCCCCGCGTCTTTCAGAGATTTACTCGTAAAAGTACCTATGAAAACTTGATAAATCACCCTTTTTATCTCGTCGCGAAGTTGACGCGTGATTCATTTATCATCATTAAACCTTTTAAAAAGTTTGCAAATAAAATGCTACAATTTGAAAGACTTTCCAACATTTATTTGAATTATTTTTGAGTGGGTTAAAAGTATACTGTTTAGAATTTAAAGTATTTATTGAGTTTCTACTGGCACGTTTCATTTGAAAGGAATCGAATTATTCAATAACAGAAAGATGAGCAAACCTATGTTTCGCTTGTGCCATAATTAAGTATCCACACGTTTCAATGCTCGAAAAAAATATTATTATTATTTCGTATTCGAGTTTTGTATAGCAAAAGGAAACCTGTGAAAATAGTTAGGTATTTTGCGTGCGAGTGACATCGAATTTTATGGGTCGGTTTTACAGGCTCCTGATATGTTCTGGGTAGCTTATTTGTAAAAAAATGCGAATTTATCAATAAATAAAAAAAATTAAATTTGTCATCCGTGAAATCCTCTACAAATTCCACGAGTTTCCTTGGAATCTTCAAACTTTCAGATCCAAGTCACTCCGATCAGCCAGCAACATGTTCATCATAAACCTGGCGATCTTCGACCTGACCATGATGCTGGAGATGCCCCACCTGATCGTGAACTCGTTCTACCAGAGGATGCTGGGCAACCGGCTAGGATGTGATATATATTCTGTGTTCGGGTCTTTATCTGGCATTGGAGGTTCTATCACCAATGCTGTGATCGCTTATGATAGATATAAGTAAGTTGGATTTTTATTGAGTTCAAGGTCGAAGTAATTAAAAACTGTCGGACTATGTTAAAGATTGAGAAGACACTTGAAGTAGATATATTCATAAAATTGTAGAATAACGAAATTAGTATTATTAAAAAAATGAAAAGTTGAAATATTTTCCCGAAAAATTAGTGAAACATTGCATGCCGCTACGTTATCCTGGGTAAAGATTGTCTCTATCTTTAAAACTTGATTTGGTAACTAGGAATCGTCGTTGTAATTAAGTCAGTTAATCTGTAAAATAGTAAATTAGATTGTTTTGAACTCGTCTTCATAGTGTAAATTTAATAATGTTAAAAAACTTTCTTTGTAAGTTTGCAAATTTTAGTGCAATTCCACTTTGATTGGCATTGACCACCAAAATAAGAATTCCTATAGGTATATGAATTAAAGTTGAATTCAATTGAAGTTTGAGTAACTGTATATTTTGTTTTCCCAGGACCATATCCTGCCCAATAGACGGGAGGATCAACCGAGTGCAGGCGTCCATTCTGATCGCCATCACTTGGCTCTACGCGCTGCCCTTCACCATTGTGCCCATGACCGGGGCATGGGGCAGATATGTGCCTGGTAATGATAAATATGTACCAATGAATGTATAAAATATTTACTTTTCTCTGGTTGATCTCTGGAAGAATCTTTGTAGTGAAGTCCCGTGTCCCCGTAGTGGGGTAAGGGGCAGATGCATTATGCATACATCTGTTTCACTGATCGATTTTTTTTAGGGACAAGTAGTCTTCTGGGTCCTGCCAGAATGAATCGAAACCAGGACCCCTCGGTTCAACGCTCACGTGTTAACCACTGTACCAAGGAGATTATCAAGAAGAATCTTTAGTGATCGAATATTTATTTACAGTGGGTTACGAAAGTTGATTTTAAAACTAAAATATTAAGTGCTATTTTCCAGAGTAATAAAACGTTAATCCCATTATTATGGTGACTTATAAATCTAAATTGTATTAATCGTATTTTTTTCATATACAGGGTATTTCTCGTTTTATTTTTAAAAACCTATTATTGCCATTTTACTTATTAGGTTAAGTACTTTCGATATCAGTTTAAAGTTTTTTGATATCTGCAATAGTTACAGAATAATCGCCTGTGCACACTTAACGATTACACCCGGTATACATATTTGATTTTGCATCAACTCTTGATTTATTCTAGAAAAATAAATATACCAGAATTTATATTGTAACCACAAATAGAAATAAATAATTAAATTTGTATTTGAATTGATTGTTTTTTTCAGAGGGCTTCCTAACAACATGTTCGTTTGACTTCTTAAGCGAGGACCCGGATACCAAAACGTTTGTCGCCTGCATCTTCGTCTGGAGTTATGTCATTCCAATGAGCCTCATTTGCACATTCTATTCTAAACTATTTATTGCGGTAAGTTCTTCATCTAAAGTAATACAAAGTTATAAAATTGGACTTTTTTTCGTGATTGAATTTCGTATGTTATATTATATGAAAGAAATTAGTAAATTATAAGAGTAATTAAAAAGAGGTGATTTATCATCCTTAAGTAACTCCCGTGTAAGAGGTAAGGTTTTTCACTGATCGATTTTCTTTAGTGATAAGTAAGTGCTCAGCCTTCTGTGTCCTGCTAGACTGAGACAATTTTTTTCTTTCGTCTCCACCGGGAATCGAACCCCTCAGTTCCTACGCTCACGCGTTATCCACTGTCCTCAGAAGGCGGTCGATCCTCATGTAATGCTGAATAAATAATATTTAAAAATAATACTAATCCTATCCTATCCTCCTACTAATATTATAAATGCGAAAGTTGTGAGGATGGATGTGTATGTGTGTGTTTGTTACTGTTTCACGCAAATACTACTGAACCGATTACAATGAAATTTAGCACACACATAAAGGGTAAATTGGATTAACACATATTATAGTTTTTATCCCGGAAATCTCACGGGAACGGGAACTATGCGGGTTTTTCTTTGAATACACGGGCGAAGCCGCGGGCGGAAAGCTAGCATTTTTATAATACTTAAAAGATGACCAACGACAACTCAAGTATCTTATGAAATTTGAACAGGTTCGTCATCACGAGAAAATGCTAAAAGAGCAAGCCAAGAAGATGAACGTCAAATCTCTGGCTTCAAACAAGGATGATGGTGGAAAAAGCGTGGAGATCAGGATCGCGAAGGTGGCCTTCACCATCTTCTTCCTGTTCATCTGTTCCTGGACGCCGTATGGAATTGTCGCCATGATTGGAGCGTTTGGAGACAGGTATTTAAATAACTATAACTATCCTACTAATATTATAAATGCGAAAGTTTGTGAGGATGTGTGTGTGTGTGTGTGTGTGTTTGTAACTCTTTCACGCAAATACTACTGAACCGATTACAATGACATTTAGCACACATAATATATAGAGGGTAACTTGGATTAACACATAGGATAGGTTTTATCCCGGAAATCCCACGGGAACTATGTTGTTTTTTCTTTGAAAACGCGGGTAAACCGCGGGCGGAAAGCTAGTAAGTAGTTCATGAAGTAAAGTATGTTATTTTGTAGTTAGGTAGGAAGCAAATTCACTTAACATCTGTTTCACTGATCGATCTGTTTTGCAAGTAGGTCAGTCTTATTGCCGTACCAGTTCATGACATTTTACTAGTTTTTACAGGTTACGGTTAGGCTTAAAACAATATTGTAACAGTACTTTTTAACGAATACGTATGTTTGTATGTAATAGACTCTTTTAGATTCAACTTTGAACCTCTTTTCAATTCAAACTTTGTACACTTATCAAAGATTGGCGACAATACAATAATTTCACGACTTTAGGAGTGTTTATTTTTTCTTTAAAGTCTTTTAGGGTTCCGTACCGAAAGGGTAAAACGGGACCTTATTACTGAGACTTCGTTGTCTGTCTGTCTGTCTATCTCCGGGCTGTATCTCATAAATCGTGATAGCTAGAAAGCTGAAATTTTTACAAATGATGTATTTTCATTTCAGCTATTAAAAAAATATACAGAACCCTCGTGCGCGAGTCCGACTCGCACTTGGCCGGTTTTTTAAACATTTAACATTTTTAAATATAATATTATTAAACAGTAAGTATAATTGTATTATTTCAGAGCCTTATTAACGCCTGTAGTGACGATGATTCCAGCGGTGTTCGCCAAAGCCGTATCATGTATTGATCCATGGGTCTATGCTATCAATCACCCAAGATTTAGGTAAGACGGAGAATTTTTTTTTTTTAATTTTAAAATAAATATCATATAGGTTATTATACAGACAAAATATGACTGTTTAACATTTTGAACTGCTGATACAACATAGAAAAGTATATCGAGCCATATGCCAAATGCCAATTGATGCCAATTATTGTGATCAAGTCCTAATTGATAAAAAAAAAGTAAAAAAAAGTAAAGTAAAGTAAAGTTTTGTAAAGTTTTAAAATAACAATATACTTAGTAATAAATTAACTAGTCCTGGTCAGTTCTGAACCAAACTGTGTAATATTCTTCTTGCTAATTTTAAATATGAAATAAATAAATAATATATAAAAATATATATCTTCAGTAGTATAAATATCTCATGAAACTATTTTAATTCTTTCTTGTTTTAAACGTCAAAAAGGCCCTGGTAACAAATTATGTAAAAGCAAAAAAAAATATTCACTTAATAACATGTAAACGATACGTTATTAAGTGAATGTTCTTTTTTGTATGTGACTATAAAAAAAAAACTTTTTTAAATATGTGACAATAAGCGTATTAATTAATCTAATTAATAAATTGATAAATTTTCCCAGGGTTGAGTTAGAGAAGCGTGTCCCCTGGATGGGTGTCCGGGAGCGGGACCCGGACGCGCAGTCCACTAACGCGAGCACAGCGACCACACCCGCTGAGGCTTAGAGACTCCATCACATTCACCCTTGCTTGATCATGGACTGACCTCTGTGTCAACATGATATAATACTGTAAAATGATGATACC
The DNA here is from genome assembly GCA_907164665.1 of Colias nastes. Taxonomy (NCBI): domain Eukaryota; kingdom Metazoa; phylum Arthropoda; class Insecta; order Lepidoptera; family Pieridae; genus Colias; species Colias nastes. The sequence continues at coordinate 71,866 of CAJQZM010038116.1, read as the reverse complement.
ATGATATAGCAGTTTTATTTCCAGTGTGGGAAAGGGATGGATATATAGCGCTGTCATTTTCCATATAATACTGCTTTATCATGATATAAATAAGCCTTATCATGGTACCCCCATTTTATGATATGGTATTATCCCCAGTGTGGGAATGGGATGGATATATAGCGCTGTCCTTTTCCCCGATATAATATTGCGATATAATACTGCTTAATGATGATACCATGATATATTATATAAGCTATAAAATGATACTTCGAGTACCGTGATATAGTAGTATCCAGTGTGGGAAAGAGGTGGACACATATAGCGCTGTCCTTTTCCCCGATATAATACTGCTTTATGACACTTCGGGTAAAATGATACCATGACATAAATAAGCCTTAGCATGATACCCATAGTATGATTTTATGATATGGTATTATCCCCAGTGTGGGAAAGGGAGAGACATAAGAGTGCTGTCCGTTTCCCGCGCTGGTAAAACGTACTATGATATAACAGTTTTATATCTGGTGTGGAAAAGGGATGGACATAAGAGTGCTGTCCTATTCCCACACTGGAACTAATACTGCTTTATCATGGTACTGGAATGGAATTAGCAATCGCTCATGACGTTTAGATTTTAGAAACTTGAGTAATTGGTTTTTCTTTCTGGTCGTGTTGATATCAGAGGGTGATGACGTCATTCTGTATAATGCGACAAACATTTTAAAATAAATGTACATAATATTACCTAGATTACGGTATATGTTGTATTATTTTGTTGCTATAGTAAAGCATAAAAACCGATACTGTTCTGTGAAACCGTTGAGTTTAGCTTGTGTTATTTGGACTTGTATAAACGTAAATGCTGTGCATTCATAATATACAGTGTTTTTGTATACGAAGGGTATTGTAAAATATAACTCAACGATAAAGTATCGGAAAAAAAATCGACGATACCGACGACTTGGCGAATTTTTACGATGCACATGAAATAAAATGAAAATTATAAAAATATTCTGTTGTTTTATTTATACCGAATCCACCTAATAATAATATCATTGCACAGGAATTCGCATCAGTGCAAAGAGCTGTCACAGGCGACTAAATATAGATTCCAAAATTAGGTGTGATATTGTAGAGTATTGGTGAAGATGTCAAAACTGGAGAATTACGAAAACTAATGATCCATTGAAATGTTACATTTTTTAGCCCTAACCTTGCGTTTTTTAGAGGACGCAATTTTGTTTTTTTGATGTGTAGGGGGGGTCAGTGTGAAGCTAAAACCAAGTTTGTGGGGTCGCCACCCTTGTCCCACGGCCGCCATCTTGAAAATAGCGGTTGAAATGGTTTTTACGATATTTCTCTTAAACTATTTAACTGATAAAAAAATATCATTAACATTATTTGTTGCAAATTAAATTCTCTACAACTTTGGTGTAGTAACTTTTAGTCGTAGAACTATAAATAAAAAAGTTATAAGCGAAAATGTTCAGAAATTAGAGCCATTTATATTTTTCAATAAAACTTTTTTTATCATTTTACGAAGAAATGATATCAGACCATTTTTGTAGATTGTTTTTCGAGGAACAACTTTTATGTACAACATTTTTTCATAACGTCAATAACTAAGGTTTTACAGCGCTCTGAAGTGAGTACTATTTTTCAGTACTCTTAACTATACATATATTGGCTATTGGCTCTTTTCTCATACTCCAGAACAATAGAAGCACACTGCAGAACATTTCAGACCTGCTTTTCGACGTAAAAAAAAGTCGCGCTTCCAGACTCTACCTCCTGGGTGGTGGGGAAAAGATTCAATAATTAATTATTAGTGATATTGCAAAATTAATTATTAAAAATATTATAATAACAAAAAAAACCATTACTGATGACAAATTATTATTAGTACACACATAATATAAGTATACTGTATAGTTCAGAGTACTGAAAATTAGTACTCACTTCGGAGCGCTGTAAAACCTTAGCTATTTAATTAATGAAAAAATGTTGTATATAAAAGTTGTTCCTCGAAAAACAATCTACAAAAATGGTCAAATATCATTTCTACGTAAAATTATAAAAAAAAGTTTTATTGAGAAATATAAATATTATCTCTAATTTCTGAACATTTTCGCTTATTACTTTATATTTATAGTTCTACGACAAAAAGTTGCAGAATCAAAGTTGTAGAGTATTTAATTTGCAACAAATAATGTAAACAAATTTTTTTTTATCAAATAAATAGTTTAAGAGATATATCGTAAAAACCATATCAACCGCTATTTTCAAGATGGCGGCCGTGGGACAAGGGTGGCGACCCCACAAACTTGGTGATAGCTTCACACTGACCACCCCTACACATCAAAAAAATAAAATTGCGTCCTCTAAAAAATGCAACCCCAAATGTAACTTTTCAATGGACCAAAACCAAATGAAAATAGATCAGAAATATAAATTAATCACTACATAGTATAAAACAAAGTCGCTTTCTCTGTCCCTATGTCCCTTTATAAGCTATCTTTAAAACTACGCAACGGATTTTAATGCGTTTTTTTAAAAGATAGAGTGATTAAAGAGGAAGGTTTTAGTATATAATTTATTAGGTTTTAAGCCGCGGGCGGTAAGCTAGTTATTGTAGGAGAGGTAAAGTCAAAAACAAGTAAGTCAAAATAGGTGACTCCATCGATTAAGTGATGAGAATATGAGATAACTTATCGAAAGTTATGTCAAATTTTAGATTATTTTATTTCAAAATCAGTCATATACATACTGGCCTGCGAAAAATCGTACTTAAAGTACTGTAAAAAAAATAGCCATGACCACTTTTCGATAGGCAAGCAATTATAGGCATATTTGTTATTAAAAAAAATTTAATAAAAAATACGTCTCATCTGGTTATCAGATCGGTGAAGGACGATCTCCCACGGGCTCTTAGACCATTAGTAATAATTCAAACTATATTGCTTTTTTGAATGGTAGGAACCTATAATTTAAGTGAATAAAGAATAAAGTATCGAGTGTAAAGTCTGGCGCGACACCTAATAGAAGTGTAGCGTTGAATTAAATAAGTGCTACGCAATCTTGCAACTGTCACTCGACAGTTAACAAATAAAACCTTTTTAGATTACCTAGTTATATTATTGAATTTATTCTTGGGAATTCTTAGTGTATTTATTTGAGGTATATACATATGGAATTATAGCATATTCCATACTAAACATGATCGGAAAATCGACATTCTACGATGTCGATTGAGCACTGGGGTGGTATACCGTGACCACTTTTTACCAGTCAGTTTCAAAACGGTTTTATATCATCAATAACTTAATATTATCGTATAGATTTGAACTGAGTTGGTAGCTTAGATATTGAATAACTAAATATAAAAAGAAATAAATAAAACATACGTGAATATTGCTTTAAAAATCCCTAACATGTCGGTTACCTGGATAATTGGATCATGTTATATTGATTAAGCCGATTCGCAACCTTAACACTCGAGCCGTCGTAGTCGTTATTTAGTACAGACATAGGACAGTGCGATCTATAAAAAAATAAACGTTTTTCTGTTCAATGGAAGCATACCTGTGCACGTTATAGCAATTAACCGCGCGTAAAGACAAAGCAAGATTACGCAAATGTGTTAAACTGTATGTGGCAAAAATAGCACAAGCGGCAGATCGCAGACACGCGGTATGTGAATTCGGGAACGCACCACTTTTACACAAATTATTTTCTAATATCGCGACGTAAACAATAGTTCACGTGTGTGTGTATGTGTGATGTTCGCGGGCGGCGGCGCAGGATTCCAAAAGCAGTCGAAACCTCCCTGGGAGAACACCAGTGAAGTGACACCTAGCTGGTAAGCACTTTCATAATATTCGGATGACATTAAATCGTTTACGACTCGCTGCGAGCGTCTGAAGTGATATTTTATCACTCGGTTAGAAGTTATTTTCGATGTTTACATTTGTGTTTTTGTTATGACTATGGGATGACACTAATGAAGTGGTTCGTAACGGAGTTTAAACACTCAGGTTAATGTTTAAACACGCTTATTATTCATAAATTGCAATTTAAGGAGCTCTTTCTAGTGCTTATGGTAGAGTGTATTTATGCTCATTTCCGACGAGTCACAATATTTTAAAGTTTATTTTGGGATGGGTATTTATTAATAGTATCGGCCGTTAATTTTAATGACTCTATCGTATGATTGTACTATAGGCAAATATTTAACAAAACAAAAACAGTTTTTAAATTACCAAATGAGATGCTGTTGACTTAACGAATTTATATTTATTTATGAAATAGTTAATTTTGTTTACTGACTATGATTATTTTCAACGTTGCCAAAAATCTATCTCGTCCTTTGCCAGAGTTCGATTTATCTGCATTTCAAATTCCATGGATTTGGATACAGCAATTAAAAACGAAGTAAAGGATTTATAGATTGATGAATTTATACGGTTGGATTTAATTAATTGTATTGTTTAAAATTCTCTCCGAGAGTTATGTTTGGCAGTTATTCCGAAAATGTCGTCTGTAGTTACGTAGTTCCTTAATTATTGTAATTCAATTAATGTCTAAATGAACAACAGCTTATTAAGTGAATTCCGTGTCCCAGTGTGGGGTATGGGACACATGGAATATATATTATCTGATTCACTGATCGATTTGTATTATCAGCAAATTGGTGATCAGCCATCTGTGTCCTGCCAGACCCAACACATTTATTTTTGGTTATCCCCATCAGGAATACTATCCCTCGGTATTCTACCCCTGCCCGTAATGAACGAAAAAGGCAGTCCACTTTATTTTAGAAAATATTAAGTCCAGATTATTTTTTAGAAAATATTAAGGTATCTTCATAAAAATATCTTTATGCAATTATTCTGAATATGTATTTATTTGTGCAACGTAAAAAAATGATTTAATAATAATTACAAAATTAACCATCTTGTATCAAGCATCTTGTTCTGATATCGAACAGACAAGACAAGACCAAATATTATAGAACTCTACAACGCAATTAATGCTCTACAATAGAGAGTTCTACTTATAGCGGCTACTTTGAGCCTTTCTGTGTAACTAGAATACAGGGTATTCTATGGATTTCATAATCTTAGTAAAGGAACATTTCATAGAAGACTTACCTTCTGTTTCAGACGTTGAAATGCTATTAACGGCTATTTACTTACTAGGTATGTTTCATCTGAAAGCCTTAACTTAATTATTATATAAAATTAATGTATAAAAATAAACAGAAACTTATTATTATTATTGCTCAGCTTCGAATATGTTCGCTCAAGCGCAAACTGACAGCTTTCCCGCGCTCCTTAGAAAAAAGACTGCATCTTTGCTAAAAAGACTTCGTGGCAGCAGCAACAGCATTCTGAAAGTGTTGTGCGATAAGGTAGATTCGCCAATATTGGAACATTTCCGTAAAATTCTAATATATCATTAATAGTATTGTGTTTTTTAATTTTTTATGTTCGTGATTAATGTTAATGAATAAAATATTTTATCTAATGAAAATTAATATAATTCATAATTAAGTTGACATATTGACTAGAATAAAATTTATGTATTGTTACTAACATAGTTATAAGAATATTGTTACTAACAAGTGGACCAATGATGTTACAATAAATAAATGAATTATTATTATTATTATTTATGTATCTCAATTCCATAATACTCGGGTACCATCATAAGGAAGGTACCCGGTCCTTTGGAAGGCTTACGTGGGGACACGGATCCAACACGCAGAGGCCCTTTCGAGAACTTTACTGTGTTGTGGGACACCAGCCGCAGCCTGCCCATGACTGCACTATAGAGATACAGCCCTGGGCAGTCCGCGGCCGATGTAGGACTATTGTAAAATATGGGAATTAAAAATCTGGGTTATGGAAGGAGGTGTTCATTGGATCGGTAGGTTGGGTCTATGGGGACTATGGACGTCTGCCTTTTCAATATTAAAAATTGAAAGTGATGGCAGACGGTGACTCGCCAGCTCGGTCGATGGGCTCCCAAAAAGGTAACCGAAAATGGCAACAAGTGGGCAACATCAGCTGAGCGGCTAGGGGTGTAGAGAGGTGCGGCACCGGTTTCACCATCGCGAGCCCGCGGGCCCGGAGCGGGTTTCCCCGCTATTACGCCATTAGACACTTCCACCCCCGAGCATATAGCTCTGGCGGCTCCACTCTGGACGGCCAACAAAGGCAAGCCAGAGGTGGGGGATCCTGAACCTCGTCATTGTTCACTCCGAACTGCCACCGGGACAGCCCAGAGGTGAGGACAGGGACCTCCCCCGGGAGCGCTCGGTTCCCGCGGGGTCGCTACTCCCCGACACCTCGCCACAAGGTGCCCTGCGGGTTGACTGACTGCACGGCTGGGATATCTATTGTAGATATGCCAACCGGGGGCGAATTATTATTAAAACTGCTTTTGGGAAAAAATTGTGTCCAGTGAGATGATTTAGGGAACTTGCAAATTTAATGTAAAGTATGTTGATTTTTTTACTAGAAAATTGGTTTGAGCACGAGGTTGTAGTTTACTACTTTTAAATATTGCAAATACAAAGGGGAAATCATAAAATACAATATAATATAATATATCTAACTTTTTTACAACGGAAAATTGATTTATCGAAATTTTCGCATATTTGAAGTGTCCTTTAGGATGTAAATTAACGAGATTATTAATTAACTTTACAGATAAGATCTTTTGATGGAGACCTACGATTTTAAAGACAATATAAATAGTAATTTAATTGTTATAGAAATTCATAAACATGAATGATAAGCCTAAACAATGGGTGTTACATCTGCCCCGCAACAATATCTATAAGAAAATAATCTACAAGAAAATAGAAGTTCCCTCTCTGACTCTCTAGTTCTGTATGATGCGTTTTTTTATTTTAGATGAATAGTTTGAATACACTTTGGCAGATAATAGTTAAAAACAGCTCTTGATATTTACAATGCGTCTTTTGGGAAAGTTGGTTAATATTTATAGCATTATAGATTTGTACCGGGTTCATAGAATATGTAGAGCATAAAGCGGACTAGATAGAGCGTCTAGTCTCAGTGCCGTGTCTGTGAGTTGTGACTGTCCAAATACTGTCCTAGTATTGTGCTTATGATTATTTAATGATGATGATAGTCACAGAGTTATTGTTCGGTAGATAAGAGATACTGTGTGACTGAGGTTTGATTGCTTATTCCACAGCGCTCTATATTTTGTTAACCGCGCCATCTATGCAAAGAAAGTCAATTTAATTTATTATACTTATTTAAAAAGTATGTTAGCAATATGTGACGTAGTACTAATAGTTTAACAAAGATGGCGCTACTAGCTTCGTCCTTGTTGAATTTGTAGCTCGAATGCTTAAAAGAAGGAGAGCTAGGTAGTTAAATAAAGTTTTGTTAAATGTTTGCCAGCGGAATAATTTCGAGAGCAACCCAGTTTTATACGTAATTTTATTGCTGTTTCATAAGCTTTCAGTGTCAAGGGTATACGCTACGTAATTAATTTTTTTGCAGCAAATTATTACTGAAAATTAACTGAAACGAACATTTGTTTTGTATTTGCATTTACCTGCCTGCAACGATGCACTTTAGTTAAAATAATACTGCAACCGGTTCAATTTAGGAGCTTTTTATTTTAGTATATTCTTATACTTTCTTCTTATCTTTATAAATATCTACAGAATAATACTAGATATTATGTAGGTAAGTCATATCTATTGGTATTTGGGACATGTATTTCACATTTTCATAGATAAATTTCCTTTGGGGGCGAGTAAATGATTTAGTCTATATAACTTGTAAGATCGATCATTTTAGTCTTCACAAAGATTCTCTTTCATCCTAAGGGACCGCAGGAATAAGTATTCTACGTAGTTTTGCGGATTATACGTTCTCCGCAGCATTCTGAAGTTAGTCTTTACTTAGGTAAGAATATTAGGTAATGTATTGGATATTTTGTTTATTTCATAGGGAAAGGATAGATCATCATATATTATTGTTATCTATTTTATATGAGTGGTTTTTAGAAATAACAGTTTTTAGTTATCTTTAGATGTAGCCTCTAGGTAAATGCTTGATAACAGTAAAGCTAACAGGATATTCCTTATTTGATTTCATATCAAATACGTGCCGTTTTCAAGGACTTACAGTAAGATTGAGATTGATATTGTAAGGATATTGTCTATTGTCTAGTAAAAATAACTCTGTCAAGTTTGAGCAGGTACTTGACATAACTTTTTTTCTCAAGTAAAGTTTATGAGAGTTTGAGTTTTAATACCAGCCAATAAAAATGTCACTAATAATCCCCACTACCTATGGGAAGTAGGTCAAACTGATATTTGTTATACCCAATTATAGTAATTAAAAACTTTGATATTCTAAACAATCCATTAAAATTTTATAATTAATTACGATAAATGTTTTAAACGCCCTCGGCTTTAAAATGTAGCAAATATGAAAGTATTAATATTAAAATGATTGTAGTCTAATCGTATGTTCGTGTATGGGGTAATTATATGTGGCCTTAGCCTGGTTCTACGTCAACCCTATCCTCGACATGTTTGCTAAAATTCAAATTGCATTGTTATTGAACGAATAACTCTGTATTGTGCTTTTTGTGATTTCCTCGCTGCGATTTTTCATCAAACTAGATTGATATGTGTCAGTTTAATGTTATAGATGGGTTTTGGATGTGGTTTGGGCTTTTGTGGACTGTATTTGGATGAAAGCGTTGATATAATAAAGGTAGTGCAACGGTTTTTGGGTAGTTATTTGATATAGTTAGGACGTTCCTTTTAGAAGCTTCGAAAATGACTATTATTTTTGGCTAAGTTTTTAAATAAAATACATATTTAGAACTCTATAAATATATTAATAGAACTTTATTATATATTAGCTTATACTAGCTTCGTCCGCTTTGTCTAAACCTTAACAAATTATATTATACTAAAACCTTCGAGGACTATAGCTACTAGATAGCTCTATATACAAGACAACGTTTTAGTATGCGGTCGGCGGTCAAGGTTTACCTATGTGTTACTTAATATATTATGTGCTGAAAGGAGACAATTCTTCATCGCTTTGATAAGATCCGACTATCTGACCCCGTCTTAAAGCAGTATTATTTCCAGTGTGGAAATACAACAGCGCTATATAGGTCGTCTAGCGCTATCCCTTTCCCACACGGGCAATAATACTGCTATAAGACTTGGTAACTGAAGAGTAGATGTGATTTCAATAGCATTATGTAGAATTAGGACCGCTACCGCAACATTTATCTTCCATAAATCTTGGTGCCTCTTTTGAGCGTTTATCGGAAGTCAATACGTTTACAGTTTTATACTCAATGAATCATTGTAAACACTAACATGTTGAATGAGTTATTGCATAAATAATTCACGCCTATAATATAATAAACGAACACTTATACTTGTTATAATAATCTATTTATTTATGAGTCAAATGAGTAAAATATTCAAAGGTGACCTTTCCGTTAAAATTCTTACTAATTCTATTTGATTCTTTTCAGCAATTATAAAGGAACATAATATAAAGATAAAAACATATCAAAATTGTTTCAGCCGTTTCCATGACAGCAGACAACAGCCTTACTTATAAGGAATCAGGTCATGGTTGGGCCAGTAGACGCCAAAACATTATTAGCAGACAAAGGCATATCGATACTGCCTTCACTATAAAGGAAATTAGTGATTTGTATTGCGGTTTATTCTTATTTTATTTATGTTAGATTTCGAAACAAAGATATTATAAGCACAGATAATCTATACTAATATTATAAAGAGGAAAGGTTTGTAATTATGTATGTGTATGTATGTATGGTTTTCACGCATAAACTACTGGACCGATTTCAAAAATTCTTTCACCATTAGAAAGCTGCATCTTCATTGAGCAACATAGGCTATATTGCATTTTCAAAAAATTAGAGATCCTTAACAAAAATGCATTAATGTAACCCAAGGTGTAAAAAATTCCTTAATAAAAATTCTGTCATCGCGTGCGCTGCGGAATCAATTCCTTGAAGTACGAGGATGGTTCTTAGGAAAAAAAAAACGTAAACATGTAAGGTACCACGGGCGAAGCCGGGGCGGACCGCTAGTATAATATATACAACTAGTACCTATTAAATTTATTATGTGATTCTATTATTTAGCATAGAAATTAACATTCGAAACCAATCAACATAATATTAATGAGATGGATAATCTAATGATACAAAATGTTTAGTGGTTATTATTCCAATTTGATAATGTTACACTAATTCAATTTCTCTTTGATCTTCCAATAGTGGTGGTAAATTAGCCTGTATCGCCATAATTTGATTTCAATATAATTATACAAGTAATTGAAATCAGTTAAATGTATAACGTTTGATATAATTGCACGCTCTGTTGCCTCGCTATTATGTCCGCTATTATCAGAGATATCCTATTGTTTACATTCAAACAGATAAACATAAATAAGCCAGTAGAAATCGACACTAAAAAACCCTAAATTCGCAAAGCACGATGTAGTGCTGCATTTTTGGTATGTTGTTTGGATCAGTTAGGGTAATGTAAATCCCAATTTGCAACTTCGAAAAAGTTGTGCTCGCTGCGCACCACGTGATAAACTGCGAAAATTTTGGACTTTTTTCACTTTTTGCTCTATAAGTCATAAACTATGCGTTTCCGACAAGTAACATTCACTACATAAAT
>CAJQZM010038116.1:16072-56143 GCA_907164665.1 Colias nastes | reverse complement strand
TTTTTTTACTTTTTATTATTTGTACTATTTTGGTGTTAAAGTGTATTTGTGGCGCATAATATTAACAAAAGTTAAATTGATGAACTAATAAAGAAGCTATGAACGAAAAGATGTGAATTATATGCAATCAGCCCATGAATACAGGTAAAGTCACAAGCAAATGCTAGTAATATATATATATTCAAAATGTGCAAGTAAAGCGCTTTCAAATGATACCAAACACGGCATATTTATCTTAACTTTATTTTTTTACTCTGTATGTTATGTCCGCTAGAGGGCGCCACATTAGATTTTGTGAAACCCCATATAGCCTATAACCAGCGGACAATTAAGACGCTTCTAATGATATGCCATTTGTCGAATTCTGATAAGTAGTTTAGAAGTTACGAGGGAACAGATGAACATACATACATACATACATACATACATACATACATAGCCTGTCAAAATCATAACCCTCCTTTTGCTTTGCCGTAGTCGGGTAAAAATGTGTCAAAATTCAACTTAAAATTAAAATTATTGGTTAATTAATAATTAAATATAACTCGATAGTGACAGCCCTACAAAGTCCACGGATGAACCGAGTTGACCGATTGAGCGGAAGCTAAGTGAAGTCAGCTTAAACTTGAATGTCGGTCAAGTTCGTAATGGTCAAATGCGGTCAAATACCAAGTATAAGTTGAAGTTACAAGTGTTGACTTTATAGTATTTTGTGTTAAATGTGATAATATAAAATTAAAGGGTTAATATGTTCTGCTTAGCTTTTCTTCCAGTTAAAATGATAAATTAAAAATTACGCCTAAATGTATGTTAATCAGTGCTATCAAGGATGGATTTATAATTTACGACAGTATACACGATGTGTGTTTAATAGAGTACTTTTATTCAGCTATTATTAAAATATAGTAAATATTACGTTATATGTATCAAACTGTTGTATAAACAACCTACTGATCACTGACAGAATAATTATCAGCGTTGGAGGTTTTCCTTCCGCATGCCGAGTCAGAGTTGTTATGCAACAGCAACATACTTTGTTTCTCTTAATAATTCTTCTATTAGAATAATAAATAAACTATTAAGCTTACTACTACTACTTACTAGCCTTTCAATCACTATCTCATATTAAAAAACCCTATGAAAATCTGTAGCGTAATTATTTTAAAGATCTTCGCATACAGACAGACGGTGGAGCGTGTTTGTTTAATAGTATGTAGTGATTGCTCTTTGGATATGTGTATTGATTGTTTATGATACAGATAATTAACTTGTTAAGTGTGTTTTGTCTACAAATAATTGTCTGTATCTGTTACAAGAACTAGAGAATTGTTTCCTTGATAAGGCTTTTACGGAGTAGATAATGATGTTGTTTCTACTCTCTTGAAATATAAGAAGGTATTCAAGTGAATATAGTTTAAGTTTCAAGACAAGGTTTTGGTGAATACATGTATAATTGTTTTTTTGGAACAATAGATTTTAATTAGGCAAAAAGATAATTGAGTGATTAAATTATTTTTTTGAACATATTTTTATGCAAGAAAAGAGCATGTGTGACGAGCACACGTGTCTGAAGTGGAACTTGTTTGGCATGATTCAAAGATACCAAAATCGTCACCTGACGCGACCTTGAAATTTTACTCTCGACGCGTCTAAAGAAGTTTCACTTCGAAAGAAAATGGTTATAGTACCTGATGTTATGAAATTATTTAGATACAAGTTAATTTTAATATAATGTCACACATGAATGTGACAGTTTAGGAGCTGCATCATCCTTCATCATGAGTAAGCGGCTCAAGTTGAGTGCATAATGCGACTAACTATACATAATATTATAATATCTGTTAATATTTAGGTATATTTGAAACAGCTGAACGGTTGGGGAAGGAATCTTAAATAGAGAAGAATAAAAATGTTCGATAATTATGTGAATATTAGTTATTTAGGTACATGAATATTTTATTTAAAAATAAACCTTTTTTTATCAATTTTACAGTGACGTTTTTGTGTTGTATTCAATTAGTTTCAAAAGGTACAAAAAATTGGAATTTTCGGAACTGCAAATAGCAGCAAATGTTTCCAAGTATTTTAGCGTGTTTTGGGAGTACAAACATTTTTTGTTTCATTTTGGATTAACCTAACCTTGTTTCATTTTGATCAAAACATTGTTCATGTGATTACAAAACAATCTGTGTTCTTAGGAAATTTTGGAGATACTGCTTTATTCTATCGATGTATTATTAAATCGTTTTCACAATATTCCATTAACCTAATTTAAACAGATAATAGTTTTCATAGAAATTCATGATGGACGCCATATCATTATTATCAACTTTGCACGTAGTTAATGACTTTTAATGCATGTCATGTCACATGTACAGTTCAATACTTATCAATGGCAAAATTATAATTAAACAGTTTAATGGATGCTGAACAGCGTGATGTAATTGTTCTATTATGCATTATTATAAATTGTGCGTTCAAGCAGACAAACATACAAACTCTTAAGCTTTCCAATGTTGGTAAAAAAAGTTTATTATGTCCTTTCCCAAGGTTTTTACGTGGAGGTTGTGGTTTTAAAATATCATTAATGTCGGTTCACTTGTTTATGCAAAGTGCAACAGACAGGCAGAGTCGCTTTCGCAGTTATTATATTAGTAAGAAAGAAAGTTATTATAAATCTCGTAAATCGTAACTAATGATTGAATTGCTTAACTGATTTTGATGGAAATTGGCATAGCTATAGTCAATGACATGCTAAATATATCATATACTCGTATAATGCTAATTGTAAATTAAACGTTATAGATATGACAAAAAACATTTCAACTTTCTTTATTTCTCCCAGCTGGTTCAATTTATTTGTTAGCAGTTACCTATTATTAGTGTTTAATATAAAACAACTTCATTGAGGTCGAAGTTAAAGCTTCACTGATTTCATGAAATACCTAATTACATTCACTTTACGTTTCGCGGCACTTTCCTCAAAAACTTTGCGTCGAACGTTTCCAATAAAATGATAATATAAAAGCTTGGCCTTTCAGGATAAAGGGAAACTATGAAGCTATTTATTAGACTAGTTATCGCATGGCTTCACTTGCAATTTACTTTAGAGAAATTGATAGTTCCCATTTGTTGTGTTAATTTATTATCTACGATCCCCTATGACGACTCCTATAAATGTTGCCCATTTTTGGCATCGGATCTTCAACCATCTTCATGCTAAATTTCATCAAAATTAGTTCAGCGGATTAGCCGTAAAAGCGTAGCAGAACATAACATACATAAAATTAGAGTGAATTTCAATGGAAAAGTAAAAAGCTCATGCAACGTGGTATGAGTAAATTTTAAAATCAATTATTCATAATATTGTTTATAACTTGCTTGTAATTTGGACTGACATCCATGTCAGATGTCCAAACAAATTTTATCGTAATATCCATATTACGATAAATTTATTTGTTTATGTTAAAACCTTGTTAAAACCTGTTAAAACAAACCAGCAAATGTCAATGAATTAAAACAATACAGTTATATAGAGTCGATTTATAATGGAAAATGTGTTTTTGATGGACACAAAATTAAATCAGTTAATGAATTGAAATGATAATTGAATTCGATATATTGTTAATAAGCCGCGTGTTTATACATTTTGGGCACAATTTACGATTAAGGCTTTATTGTGATATTGTTTATATCAGATCTTTATTAAATTCACACTTAATGTTTGTTATAATAGTTGTTTATATTAAGAACGGTTTGGCTGATTTGCTAATATGAAAACATAGATATAGCTGTATTTTTTTTTTATTTGTATTTCTTTCTTCTTCTTTTGTTTATTAATTTCCTCAACTTTATTAAATGCTCTATTTATTAAAAAAATATTATGTATACATGATGCTTTAAATCTTACTCTTCATACGATTCGATTGAAATTGTTTTTAACAGACCTTTATTGAATAAAAATTAATAACTTTTTCCTCACGGCTTCAATATCGGGCCTATAACGTGACGGCAGTATAAGTCATAAAAATATTCAATCCCTATTTCAATCTATGAAACTTTTATATTCGGTACAAAAAATTCGATGGTCCTAGAGGATATAGGTACTCTAATAGGTCTTTTTTTATCAGTATTATTTATGATATCTTTTCTTTTGACACAAAAATGTGTACGCCTACCTTCTCTAAACATACATTGATATGAACGAATAATTACTTAATAAGCGTGCGTTCACATTTCTTGCACTATTTTTTGAATTCTTACATCATCATAGAAAAATGATCAATATAATATATAAAAATGAAACCCGTTTTCCTTGGTCACGACATCACGCGTGAACGGGTGGACCGATTTCGATAATTCTTTTTTTATAATATTCATTGAAGTACGAGGATGGTTCTTATGGAGAACATATACATGTACCACGGGCGAAGCCGGGGCGGACCGCTAGTATCAAATAAATCATCAGATAAATACAATCTAATTAACATAACTAAGTAGCAACTAGGCACTTCTAGTATCTATGAGTAAAAGTTACAGAATGGTTACGTAAATTGAGAATCAAATGAAAAGCTTAGTTCTATCTCTATGAGATCTTATCGAAACAAAAAATATGTGAAAGCGACACTCAATTGCCTTTGACTATTAACAGTAAAGTCATAGATATACCTTATCTCTTTTCTTAACCTAAGCACAAATGATTTCTTATACTTTCGTCACTTTTTGCTACACCAGGTTACGTTTGCATACATTAATCCTGTCAGCGTTACTTCGTGCATAATACAGCCAGCACTTACCCAGCTCTCTTCGAGCAGGGATAAAATGGCTGTATCGGGGAGATAGTAAAAGTTACGTAATCTCGCGAGACGCAGTACGAGACGGGGAGGCTGCGGGGTCAAAGTGCGCCGTCAAGGCTGTCTGTCCCTATCGATATGTTGCTGCCTGAATACTTTGTGGCTGAATATCAATAGGAGCTTCAGAAGAACCTAAGAAGGCGTGGGTGTTGGGAATTGGTACATAGTGTTTGAAGGGCTAGGTGTTATACGGTTTGCCTGCTTCCTTGATGTTATTTTCCCGCGGTGTGCGGTACTCTTGGTGACACAGAAATCGTCAATCTATTCGAATTCTTAGCTTTGCTTTGAAGATGGAGAAGGACCGATAAATAAATACAACAAATTAAGGTCACTGAATAAGTAATTCAATTTTCAACTAGAGTCCGGGAAGTAGCTTTTAAAAGTGTTACTTTAATGTTATTTATCACTTGCATTGTACAGAATGATAATATGAATTTGTAAATTACATAACATAACTCCCGCTTATCGAGTTTCAAACAAGCTAACGACTTGGACGTCCGCCTTCAGTGCGGCCACTCTGTTGGTTTCAACTATTTATACACATAAATAGCACTTTATTTACTGTCAAGTGTATGTTCCGGTAACTAACAATTGTTTTATAAAGTTCATATAAAGTAAAACTTGAAGAGAGGAAAAACAGATCATAATATTATCTTTCTTGGTGGTATTAAACTGATAGCAGATGCAGCATCCGATCCATACTCAAGAAAATACATACGACATTACAATATAATTACCTTTACCGTTCTTGAACCGTTTGATCAAAAGCATAAACAATAATAGAAGAATAAAACACCTCAAAAAGCAATTGCTATAAATATAAGATTTACGAATGGCTACGATAACCAGCCAGACATAAGACATGTTTTGTTTATCTACGTAGACAATACGTTGGAATCCACGGTACTGGACCAAAGAAGCGAACTGGCGAACTGCCAGGACTAATATTTACTGATAAATCTCTTATCATTGCAAGTTGCGCTTGTAAAATAAGCTGGCACTTTAATAAGACAATGGCTTCGTGGTGAGTGTATGTTTTTCTCGGGAGTGTAGGGGTCATTTGCAAGTTTTTGAAGGAGTCCCTTATGTCACAGTTCTTCTAATATTACGATTTATTTGAGAAGAATTATGATTAGAAATTTGAGCAGCATGTTACATGTGAAACTAAATCAAATACAGCATTACCAGATATGCGTGAAGCATACTAATCTGTCTTAGTAGATTCCAAGAAATCTGAACATAATATTTCATGGAATCTACTGCATTGTCAATAATATATTAATACTGTGTTAATTCCATGTAGCTAGCTAAAATTTACATCCTAATCATGAAGATAATACATTGATGACTGAACAAATCGAATAAAATTAAAAATAATAAAGCGTGTGACCTGAGCACATGTGTCAGAAGTAAAACTTCTATATCAAGATTATTCCATGATGTGACGGTATTGCCATGACGCAACTTTCAAATTTTACTCTCAACCCGCCTAAATAAGTTTCACTCCAATAGAACAAATAATAATTGATCAATCGTTAAACTAGTCACAATTAAATAACAAATACTGAGAACATAAAACATCCTGCCATTCTTACTCTTCGCATATATTACGTCCTCTTTCCAAGGGACTTAGATCTCGACAGAACGGCAATATCCGCTGTGCGTTAATCTTAAGATGCTCTAATTAAATGTATAATTAATGTGAACATAGAGCAATTGCTTCATGCATTTAATATTAAACGGATTTCATTCTTTCTCATAATTTTATAACGTGTCCATCCGTTTTAATTGTGTTTTGTACTTTTTACTGTTTTAGAAACCTAATATAAAGGATAGAGGAAATATAAATCATGTAAAATTATTGAAGTCAAGTGAGTGAAGACTATATACACAAAAATGTATGTCTATTGCGCAATTCGTATAAGAATATAATAAACGAAAAGAAAAAACCCATACCATTTTAGAAAATCATTTCAAAATTTCATGCACGAAAGAGTTGCAACATCACCACATCAAAAAGTTAGGAAACGTCAGTGAGATTCAGAAATATCCGCGTTTAAGCATCCCTAATTCACATAACTCGAAATGGCGAATAATTTTAGCATATACGTGACTGGAATTGTGTTAAAAGTTCAACAAAGGGATCTCGATAGATGCTGTACTCGGATCGATCGCCGAGTCTGTTCCACTGTTACTCGACTGATAAAAGGAGGGTTATGTTTTTCTTGTGTAGAGAGTGATTTAGTGAGAGCGCTATGTGGTCTAAGCGGTTGGCTTAATGGTAGTTGAGAGGTGTAATTAGATTTTTTTAACTGTAAGAGATCCGGAGGCCCGTACCTTTTCCTTTCCCTTCCTAGTAAATTTACTTTTCATTTAAATTTTAAAGTAATTTAAACATAATATGGATAGGAGAGTACAAGTCACCTCTTAATTTTATAATTCTCTATAATGAAAATTCTTTAAAAAATCTACAATATTTATGCACATATTATATAGTTTTAAAATTAGTTCTCTTAGCTATAGGTATCTCTCTTGTATCACAATAAAGTTTTATCCAAAAAATCCAATAAAAAATGCAATAAATCCACCGAATTCGGAATGCGTATCTAAAATATTTAATAAACGAAATACTATCTAATATTTGAGAGCAGAGTGCGGTATTCCTAGTGCTATTCCAAATATTTATTATAACTAACATGCTAATATAATTACTCGACACTGATTGGCGTAACCAAAGGCTAGCTTCGTGAATTCGCAATGTATCTCCATCCAATGCTGTTTATGTACTACTCCACGTCATACACATATAATATCTTAACATACAAGCAGCGTTGTATGATGAATTGTTAATGTTTGCATATTAATGTGAGTTGTGATTCAAACCAGTTTCAGGGTGGATACAACGTTGAATATTTGTGTGAAACTTTTTGTGTGTAATAAAGTGAGGTGTTGAGGTGGAGTTTATTAGTATACTTAATAATGCTTTGTTTATGTGTGAGGAGAAATTACCTTTTCTGTCTGGTATTCATTTGAAGGGAAGCGCAGTACATAACTTTTTGCTTGTGTGACGATTCGCTTGTTATCTATAATTTCTCAATGACTTTTGTGTTGCTAATTCTTACTGGATTTCTCTTTTACTTAGGTATTTATTATTTTTAACAATATAATATCACATAATTTTTAGAAATAAAGTGAATGATTTCCTGACAAAGGATTAAACATTTAGTAATAAATATTTTAACAATTCGAGATATTATATTTTTAAAACTAATTTAATGAACATAATTATAGGTTAAATATAGGACATAATAATTTACTTTGTACTACCATGAGCAGAGAGGTGTAAAATGTAAAACTCGGACGAGGTCATTGCAACGAGTAATTAGTATTTCTTTGTGTTTGATTTTATGCGAGTGTTATTCATTTGAAATAAAACACATGTTGTGGCTTAACCCTAGAACCGTACCCATATTAGAATTTCATTAACGGTACCCTGGGGTACTAGTGTACCCCGATGAAAAAAACAAGATTACAAAAAGATTATTAACTTTTATTGAATGTCGACTTATTAACGTCTTCTTAACATTCATTTGAGTCTTATTAATTTAATTTATAATGGCAATGTTGAACCAAATTTAATAAATATTTTCACTTGGTGCACTGTGTGCGTGACTGGCGGACTTTAGACGTGGATATTCACAGTTACATTCCATATTCTGAAACAGCAGTGGTAATTGTTGCCCTAAAATATCTCCAATAATTATTTGTCAGCTATACAAATCATGCAGCAAATCATAAATTTGTTGAAAATAAAAATTCCTACACTATTTAACAATAACAGTATGTTTATAACATGAATGTAAAGTAAACTTATAATTGTACATCAAATTTATGAATAATTAATATAAAATAAAGGACCAAAGAGCGAAAAACAAGAATAAATGTACCTTGAAGTACTTACGTTCGTAGTACCCAGGGGTACTGGAGTACCCCGACAGGTTCGTACGACGTCTTCTCAATAGTTTGATCACTGCCCGAATACGGTATCTACGTGTCTCCTCGTCCCCGACAAATACACAGACGCGTAAAAGAAACCGTGGTTTAGAAAAAAAATATATAGAAGATTTTCTTTATTTTTTTTCTTTTGTACCCCAGGGTACGGTTCTAGGGTTAAATACGATTTATACAATGCGACCATGCAATTGGTGGTGAGAACTTGCAAGGTGTGTTTAAAATGACAGGTTGTATAAAAGGAATCGATCGTGTTTTATATCTAACAAAATATAATGATTAATATAAAACAAGTAAGTCAGGAGTTATGTTGAGGATTCTGCCGGCGCAACAAATTAATGAATAATAAACGTCTACTCTTCTTAACTCATTAAATACGGAAGCGATTTCTAAAATTGTTTCACCATTAGAAATCTACATTATTTCTGAATAATATTGAACACATATTTTCATTAAGACCACACTTGGACATCAATCAATCCAGGAGAAGCCGAAGCATAGTTACCGATACAATACAACCAGAAACCGGCTCGAAGGACCATTCTCCCTAGAAATGGATGATTAATATCCAACAATACCACATCCTTACACTATCGTGACGTCACTCAATTTATTGCGTAATTAATTGATCCAGGTGCTACCAGGTGGCGTATTGTTGAAGACCCTTGCGATTTCACACCAAATTTGACATGTATTGAACATAGATTCTGTCTGAACTGTCCAGTGCCACACTAGTGCATTGTAACTGTAGAGTAAATTAAATCAGGTGTCTGTGTGTTTGGTTATATACCGTTAAATGCGACATACTGTGTCTGTTGAATTCAAATTTAATATCCACCTAAAATTAATAAAGGAAATATTACCCACAACTCCTTTTATTGCATTTATTTATTAATACTTTATTGCTCAGAGTTATTACAATAATACTTAACCTAAGAATACATTTAAACAATTATTGACGGTCTTATCGCTATGCAGCGATTTTTTACATCTTGCATGTGATAAGAAATTAATAATAATACCATACTCTTAATGTAATATTAATAATAATAATCTCTACTGCTGTTCTCACTGCTGTAACTTAGGTTTCTAAGAGCGTGATTAACGTTCATATAAGTCTTAAATCCACTTCGCTGGTAGAGTGAAAATGACTAGATATTTAGTTTACTAAAATAATTATTTTCTAACAAAAAACTAAACTGCCTTCAAATGGTCAGAACACAAGCGAACCCCCTCTTTTTTATGAAGTCAGTTTTAATAATTACCTAAAAATAAAGTATTAAACAATGAATTATTTTTTGTTTAAATGGAAATCTAACCCATGGAATAATAAGTGATTATTATAATATGCCGCAATTGCTAGTTGTGGAAGAAAAGCGTGCTCGCGTGGTAACTATATTTTTCCTACAACCGTCGAGCCTTGTAATTTACATTATTTTGCATTATATAATCAAGAAATCAATTATCACAAAACAAAACTTAGAAAATTGTGATATCCACTTTCGTTGTTATGAAAGCTTTATAATGATATATTTTTTGACAATAAAGAGATTTGGTTATTATTTACGTGATTATGCGTGACGATCGCATGACACTCTGCCCCAATTACTCGCGACGCAAGCTCATGCGTGACAATTTGGCCGAAAATGAAGAAATAAAGTTAAGGAAAATAAGGCGTCGTAGTCAGGTAGAGGACGTTATCAGGAGGTTCGCGTGTGGGGGCGGGCGGCCGCCGCGCGGCTACGGAGGCCCTACGGGCTACGGCGCTACGCGGCTACGACATTCGCGCGCCCGCCACCGTAGCGCAACAACGTCGCGTTCGGTACGCCCATGTTACGTAACGCTATTTACGCCGGCATCTGTTGAGCGGCACCGCACACGCTTGCACCATCCGCGCACCATCATGCCCCTCGACAGCGCGCCCCGGCTGAGACCGACCACGCACCCGAACACCTAGGGGCACGTCCACCGATCACCGATAACTGCCATTCATCCTGCCAATTAATTATTTAAGTTAGAATAGTGCTTTCGCTTGTGGACAGTGATGCAAAGACTGATGTTAAAGTTTGATCCGTCGATATTCGAGGAGAGAGATCGCAATCGCTAGCCAGCCGTTGCTGAAGCTTTCACTGCCGCCTCAGCCTTCCACTACTATAAGTTAGATATAAGAACGGTAAAACGACCGTTAAGATATCGGGGCCTTTGTAGTTCGAAGATTGCAAGTCAACGTTCAAAATTCGCGACATAAGTGCGTGGGTACTGTGGTGGCGTCAACGACATCTTCGGATGGGCGCACCGCAGACCCCTAAAGCCATAGATGATGAGTTCGTACCTCGAGTGGACGTAATTGATGAGACCAGGCAGAGCCAGGAGCGCAAGCTGGATCGACGACGGGCTCAGGCCGGCCCGCGGCGGCGTGGCCTTGACAGCGACCTAGAGAACGAGCGTCGCAGGCCGCGTCGGAGACCTAAGAGGTTAGTGTAGCTCTAAGCGATTCTGTTCCAGCCCGCGACAGCGAACCGATATCCGACACCGGCGACCGCCGCAAACCAGGACAAATCAATTCTAAAACCCGTTCAAACTTCCGTGTCGCGTTTTTAAAAGTTATTCGCGTTATCTACATCGTGTTTCGAGTTACACAGTTGCAAATAATAATAAAATTTACATACAGTGGATACAATAAATATACATTTTCATCGTTCACGCCAACTTTGCATGTTTAATCCGACGGTATTATCGACGGGCAGCGATGATAAACTTTGTCAGAAAGTTTCGATTGTCAAAATTTAGCCTCGTAAACAATGAGACGGAGAATAAATTAGAGAGCCCGATTTAGGTTTATTCACGTAATATTTTTTTTATTCTTTTGTGTATATTATAATATTAGTGTTAAATAATAAAGGGTGTGATTAAAATTCAAAGTGTGACCGGGCTGCGTGTGAAAGGCAATTCGGCATCCAATTTTAGTCCTGCGGCTGTTTTGACATTGAACGTTCTATGACCTAAAAAATTAAACTATGTTCACCTTGAATTTACTCGCGAAATGGAACTGCGACGAGCGAGTCCAGAAATCGATTTTGAGATTTAGAATTTAGATTATACGAATTGCTGTTTGTAAACTGGAATGCGATCTTGTTGGATAAGGGGTGTTGATCGTGCTTTATTTATATCTGTAGGTATTTTGCTTTGCGGTTTAACATAATATTTGTTACTACTACTGAGACGCAACTTTATTTCCTACTATCTAAGATAGATTCGGCTGCAAAGTTTGATTGCTCGTCCGTGATTTGTACCATCACCAATACAATAATCACTAGACCCAAATGTAATGTTACTTGAAAAGTATAATTCGGTCTATTTGATTCACGCCTAAACAAAAGAACAATAAATCTTAGAGAAGGAATCACATTCATAATATAGTTTATGAAACCAAAATAAAATTGAATGGTGAATTCTTTATAATTATACTTTAATTATATAAATTCGTTCATTATTTTTATGAAAGAAATTAAAAAAAGCAGTAGAAGGCTAGTTGCATAAGCAAATGTTTGAGTTTCAGTTTGTTCTACCTCAATACCGCAGTAAAATAAAGAACTTTGCAGAGAGAAAATTGAATTAGTCAACTTATGAACCGGAAAATCAAATAATTTGTATGAGTAGAATATCTCAAAACAAAAGGAACTACGCAAGAGAAAAACTTTTCCGAAAATCGTAAGGTCCTTTTAGCGATTTTTCCTCGATTACCTTGGGGTAGGGAAAATTTATTGGGGGAAAATGCTAATAAAGGTTCTTGCATACTTTTATATATCACGCTGATGCCTGGCCATTGTTTTGAGTTCTTTCAAGCCAAAATAGAACATACGACTTACAGAAAAATATATGGTAGAGGATTATAGAGCAGTTCCTGGATTCTTTGTCCAATATAGGGTCAATAGAATTCAGATTCAAATTATAAATTTGTTAATGGAAATTTAGGTCTGCTATAAAACTCAAAAAAAACTCAAAACTCAAACATTTATTTATTCAATTAGACTACTTTTAGTAGCACTTTCGAATCGTCATTACATTTAAAGTATTTTTAACATTTACCACCGATTCGGAAAGCAGTATCTATGGAGAAGAACCGGCAAGAAACTCCATAGTTGCTCTTTTAAAATCATTTCAATATTACATAATCTGTAACTTAAATCTAACTACATAATATTAAATCATAATATGCCAAAGAACTGTCCTGTGGTTCTTACGCGACAACCCTCCATGGATTTTCATCTTCCATATATTCCTTAATGCTATAATAGGCTCTCTGAACTAATATATTTTTTACATATGTTTTAAATTTAGCACTACCAAACTCTTTAATATTATGAGGAATTCTATTGTAAAAGCGTATACCTTGACCCATAAATGAATTTTTAACTTTAGCTAATCGGAAAAATGGCATTTCAATTCTATTTCTGTTCCTTGTGCCATAACAGTGTCTATCTCCTACTCTTGTGTGTAAGTCGGCGTTTTTGTGTACATGCAAAATATTATTAAATATATACTGTGATGGTACAGTAAGGATACCAGTATTCTTAAAGAGATCTCTTAGTGAGTCCCGAGCACGTAAATTATATATAGAGCGAATGGCTCTTTTCTGTAAGATAAATATAGTTTCTATATCTGCTGCCCTGCCCCATAGTAGAATTCCATAGGACATAATACTATGAAAGTAGCTGAAATAAACCAATCTAGCTGTATCTTCATCGGTGAGATGCCTTACCTTTCGGACTGCATATGCTGCTGAACTGAGCTTACCTGCAGCGGTGTTGACATGGGCTCCCCACTGTAGTTTCTCGTCCAATGTTAACCCAAGAAATACAGTCGATTCTGCAGGTTGTAATACCTCCACGTTCAAGGTAATATTTCTGCTCAACTTTTTAACGTTAGGTAGTAAAAATTCAACACAAGTTGTTTTTTTGGCATTTAATAATAAATTATTAGCAGTAAACCAGTCGGATATGTGTAAAAGAGTACTGTTCACTTCGTCAACATTTGGGTCATGCCTATCCACATTGAATATTAATGAGGTATCATCTGCAAACAGAACTATTTCACACCTATCCTGTAAATAATAAGGTAGATCATTGATATATACCAAGAACAAGAAGGGTCCTAAAATAGATCCTTGTGGAACACCAATGTTAATTGACGCACCACTAGAACGTTCTCCATTAACAACTACAGTTTGTATCCTATCATGCAGGTATGAGGCTATAAGGTTCTGAGCTTGTCCTTTAATCCCATAGTGATTAAGTTTACGCAATAAAGTACAATGTTCAACGCAGTCAAATGCCTTGGAGAGGTCACAAAATATCCCCAAAGCATTTTTTGAGTTTTCCCATGCCTTATATATATGTGTTAGTAGTGCAACTCCAGCATCTGTGGTTGAGCGCCCCTTTGTGAAACCAAACTGTTTGGTGTGCAGCAAATTATTAGAAGCAATATAATATAATATAAGATCTGTAATTAATTATTTATTTTAAAAGTATGAGGCATGAAAAGATCGAGTCGTCGATAGCATTTCGGGATGTATCCATCGCCTTATCTCCGATCGATTTGGATTATACACTAAAATAAATAGAAAGCACATAGTATGTTTAAGCTTATTAGTTTCATCAAAACTAAATTATCAACTATACACTTGGAGATTCTTCGCAAAGATTAGCCTTCTGTTGGAACGTCATCAAAAGAAAATTATGGAGAACTCCGAAAATAAACATAACACCAAATTACCCGTTCTTTGTATCGCCTTCGTCCTTGAACATACTTTATCACAAACATCTAATAAATTGATTTATATCGCCGTTAATCACAATCCATTTAAATAACAGCAATAAATCATTCTGAACACATTCCACAACAATTAAACTCTTGACTCGGTTAGCGAATTAATATAGTCAGATCAATTATCAACTATAATTACGTAAGTAAGGTCAGCGTGGAAACTGTCGGATCCACAATTTACAGCTAGATGGCTTTAGAGTTCTTATCACGCGGTAAATGTGGGCATTATATTATTGCAAGCGCTAATTGACTTCTTGGATGATCCTTTTTATCTGGAACCTCGGCTTTTGAATTAAGTATGGAATTATTTTCCGGCTTATTTATAACAGTTCTGTTTGCGCTCGCTCAATTATCGCTATCACCTTTCTTCATACAAATTCCATCTCCTATTTCGACTTATTCAAGTTTAGTTTATTTATATAAATGAGTGTCCGCAAACTTCTACTTATATTTGTATCAAAATACATTCGAACCGATGTTGAATTACTCAGAATACGATAATCCAAATACCTCAGCAAAAGTTACACAATGTCTCATTATTTAATGGAATACTTATAAATGATTCCGAGCGTTTACGCTCGAAGTATGACTTAAATAAAGAAGAAACCAATACTGCAAAACTATATTATTAAAACTGCTAACCTCCCGGGGATTGCTTACTCTCAAAAACGCCCGGTTTACGACCGAAGCGGGTTCGATCTTAATGATATATACGGAGTAATCATAAAGCCTTTTTTTAGTATGGATTCTTGTATACTATATTGTTGTTATATACGAGGTCAGTGATTTAGTGACGTTATATTGTACAACAAAAGGGCAAAAAGTTTAAGTATTATAGAATTGGGCATTATGCTTGTAAGTTATATCTTCCAAAATATAAACGAAAAATATAACATAATAATAGCTCTGAGTGAGGATCAACTAATTTATACTATAGCAAGTTGTACATTCGAAATAAATAACCAGTGTAAACCTTACTTAAGTAGCTACTTATACAAGAAACTTACGAAATTTAGCAAACACCATTATTTTCCGCACATATCAAGGACACCTAGCTTTTCTTCCGTCCTTGCCTATTTTTAGCAAATTGCCTTGTGTTATGTATGCACTATGTGCCTTAATTCCGATGGAAAGTACACGTGTGCCGACTTTATCTAGCAATCTAGCTTAGTATCAACACTTTCATTGCCTTGAATAGGTATACCTTGAAATACAAATAGTTTATGATTTAAAAGCTTCACAATCCTTATGTGAAAAGCTCATACAAGAGCGGGATGAAAGTGAATTAGAGATTCAAGAAATTATAAACAAGAACTCTCTTCTAAAAGCCGAGCTGGCTGAACTACATATGAAATATATTAATAGTGAAGACAAGTGCAAAGCCCTACAAGACGTTGTGGACAGCTTCCAGCAGTGCTCTAGTGACCATGAGATAGCTCTTAGCCGTATCGCTGAGTTGGAATGTAGCTTAATGGAAGTGCAAGAGGACAATCCCAAGCGGCAATGCAACACACCAAGTAGTCTTCATGATGAATTTGTTGAATGTGGACAGTTAAGTGGTTCTGTAAACTTTAAAAAAATCAATTTCTCTTCGCATAACAAGTTAAAAAAATATCTTAGATTAAGTAAGTTCATCAAGCGTACGCAATCAATTGTTAGAAAGAGTTCTTCAAAAAATGTAGTTCAATTAGAGAAAGCCAACAAAAACCTGGTTCAGGAATTAGATAAATATCATAGGGATCTAGAATATTATAAAATCTTGTATGATGTAGAAACAACTGAACTTAAGGAGAAGATAGACTCCTTAAGTCAAATGTTAAATGATGTGAGCCAGAAATATTCTTCTGCCCAAATGCAAATTAACGAGCATATACAACAGGCAGATGACCTAATTAAGTTGAGTAATGAGAATATGGATCGTTTTGAGTCGCTGACCAATAAATATGTATGTCAGTGTTCAAACAGTGACAATGAGCAACCGTCGCCCCAT
This sequence comes from Colias nastes, assembly GCA_907164665.1. NCBI lineage: Eukaryota > Metazoa > Arthropoda > Insecta > Lepidoptera > Pieridae > Colias > Colias nastes. Next base: position 39,463 of record CAJQZM010038116.1, on the reverse strand, counting down.
AAGTCTGACTACACAGACATACATAGTGGTAAACCCAATACCACAAATTCAACCAGTAATACTAAACACCTTTCAAAGCAGGAATTGATTGTGTTGTCAGATAATATTGGTCAGGGATTTGGCGCTATGCTTAACAATTTAGGGCTTAAAGTTACTAATGTTTGTACGCCTAACAGTTCATTTAAATATATAATCAAATCACTGGATCATTTCAGCTTTAATAAGAATAATATTGTAGTTATATTATATGGGGACAGTTTAAATATAAATAATAAGGATATTGATGTAGGATTTAAAAAAATGTTAGATATTAGTAGTAAGACTAAATGTAAATTTATGTTGTGTACATTGCCATACCTACCTGGTTTAACACAAGAACAAAATAGATTAATTTATAATATGAATTTAAAATTGTATAACCTAACAAATCATCATCGTGATGCATTTATTTACTTTGACATTAACTTATGTATTAAATCTTTTATTTTGACAAAGAATACAGTGTATCTGCCATCTAGATATAAGCGTGAACTTGCTATGTTAATAGCATATAATATTAACCAGTCTGGTACATGTTCGGTATCAGACCATCAATCTACTATAATTTTATGTAGTAGTTATTATATACATCAACCTAGGTTAAGTGTTGACAGACAATCTAGCCCTAAGCTAGATTTAAACTAGTATATAAGACAACAGCTAAGCAGTCTTTTTCCATTGTGCATCAAAATATTCAAGGCTTGGCTAGCAAACTGTTAGAAATAGAATTGTTTCTGAATGATAACAATATTAAAATATTTTGTGTAACAGAACATTGGCTTAAACAATGTCAGTCGTTAGTAAATATTGAAAATTACAAATTAAAAAGTATATACTTTAGGACACAGGCTATTCACGGAGGTTCTGTTATTTTTGTACATGATAGTGTAAAATGTAAAGAACGAACTGACATTGTTAGTCTTTCTGTAGAACGGACCATTGAACTGTCCTGTGTTGAGCTGGAGCGTTATATTATTGTTTGCGTTTATAGACCCCCTTCCAGTGACTATAATATATTTGAGACAGTCATGGAAGAAATATTAAAGCGTCTAAGCAGGAGTAAAAAAAAAGTTATAGTATGTGGTGATTTTAATATTGATTTACTTTTACAAACACAAACGGCTACACGAATTGTTAATTTATTTCAGTCATTTAATCTATATAAACTTTTTAACGAACCTACACGAATTACACCTACTTCTGCAACCTGTATTGATAATATATACTGTGACTGCATCTGTTTAGAGAAAAATATTCTCAATACATTGACTTCGGATCACTGTGGCCAGAAAGTAGTTTTTGAATGGGATTGCATACCTACATTTAAAAGAATTAATGTTAGGCCTATTACTAAAAAAGGCATTAATAAATTTAGGAATAATATTAACAAAAACCTGCCCGTACTAAATGATCAATCCTTTCCTAATAATCCTTGTGAAATGTTTAAAAATCTTTTTAATTTAGTACATAATGAATTTGAAAAAATATTTAAAGTTAAATCTTTAAATATTACCAAGGATTTACCATTTAGTAAATGGGCGACAGCTAGTATACATAGGTGTAGGAACATTCTTTATGAGTTATACGGTATGAAGCAATATAATAAAGACCCATCTTTTCTTAGTTATGTTAGAAATTACTCAAAAATTTTTAAAAAAGTTTGTTTTACTGCAAAGCGTTTGTATATCAAAGATAAAATACGCGACTCTGGTAATAAAGTTAAAACAGTTTGGTCTATTATAAATGGTGAAATGGGTAAAAGCAAATCAAGTAACACCATAAAACTTGTAAATAATGACAGGGTTATTGACAAAAGTGCTGATGTTGCGCTTGCTTTTGAAGAATTCTTCAGTAGTGTCCCTGCTACTATTACTAATAGTTTAAATTCGTCTTCAGCACTTGCAGAAACCTTTTTGAGGGACCATGTTGTGGGGTGCAGTACATTATTTGAATTGCGACACGTAACTGCTAATGATATTGTTACTGCCTTTAAGACGCTTAATCTAAAAAATACTTGTGATCTTTGGGGAATGTCCGTAAATTTAGTTAATAATATAATAGAAAATATAGCGATAAATTTAGCTTTTATATTTAATAAATGTTGTGACTATGGTACATTTCCTAATTTACTAAAGCTTAGTAAAGTTATACCTCTATTTAAGAAGGGCGATCAAGAAGACTGTAACAATTATAGACCTATCTCTATTTTACCAACATTAAGTAAGGTATTCGAGAAGTTAATATTAAACCAATTGACTAGTCATTTTGCATCTAATGATTTACTTCACACCAAACAGTTTGGTTTCACAAAGGGGCGCTCAACCACAGATGCTGGAGTTGCACTTCTAACACATATATATAAAGCATGGGAAAACTCAAAAAATGCTCTGGGGATATTTTGTGACCTCTCCAAGGCATTTGACTGCGTTGAACATTGTACTTTATTGCGTAAACTTAATCACTATGGAATTAAAGGAAAAGCCCAGAACCTCATAGCGTCATACCTGCATGATAGGATACAGACTGTAGTTGTTGATGGAGAACGTTCTAGCGGTGCTTCAATTAACATTGGTGTTCCACAGGGATCAATTTTAGGTCCCTTCTTGTTCTTGGTATATATCAATGATCTTCCCTATTATTTGCAGGATAGGTGTGAAATAGTTCTGTTTGCAGATGATACCTCATTAATTTTTAATGTGGATAGGCATGACCCAAATGTTGACGAAGTGAACAGTGCTCTTTTACACATATCTGAATGGTTTACTGCCAATAATTTATTATTAAATGCCAAAAAAACCACTTGTGTTGAATTTTTACTTCCTAACATAAAAAAGTTGAACAGAGATATTACCTTGAATGGGGAGGTATTGCATCCTACAGAGTCTACTGTATTTCTAGGGTTAACATTGGACGAGAAACTACAGTGGGGAGCCCATGTCAACACCGCTGCAGGTAAGCTCAGTTCAGCTGCATATGCAGTCCGAAAAATAAGGCATCTCACCGATGAAGATACGGCTAGATTGGTCTATTTCAGCTACTTTCATAGCATTATGTCCTATGGAATTCTACTGTGGGGCAGGGCTGCAGATATAGAAACTATATTTATCTTACAGAAAAGAGCCATTCGCTCTATATATAATTTACGTGCTCGGGACTCACTAAGAGATCTCTTTAAGAATACTGGTATACTTACTGTACCATCACAGTATATATTTAATAATATTTTGCATGTACACAAAAACGCCGACTTACACACAAGAGTAGGAGATAGACACGATTATGGCACAAGGAACAGGAATAGAATTGAAATGCCATTTTTCCGATTAGCTAAAGTTAAAAATTCATTTATGGGTCAAGGTATACGCTTTTACAATAGAATTCCTCATAATATTAAAGAGTTTAGTAGTTCTAAATTTAAAACTTATATAAAAAATGTACTAGTTCAGAGAGCGTACTACAGTATTCAGGAATATATGGACGATAAAAACCCATGGAGGGTTGTCGCGTAAAAACCACAGGACAGTTCTTTGGCATATTATGATATATTATGTATTTAGATATAAGTTACATATTATGTAATATCGACATGATTAATTTAAAAGAGCAACTATGGAGTTTCTTGCCGGTTCTTCTCCATAGATACTGCTTTCCGAATCGGTGGTAAATGTTAAAAATAATTATGTAATGACGATTCGAAAGTGCTACTAAATAGTAGTCTAATTGAATAAATGAATGTTTGAGTTTGAGTTTGAGTTTGAGTTTATATTAGAGTAAAAAAATAAAATAAAATTATGAACATGCACAAAATCTCCTTGAGGAAAGGATTTTTGGAAATTTGACCCTTATTGAGGTAAAAAGAGATTGTATGAAACTTCATCAAGTTTTTTACTGTAATTATTATTGTCCCATAACTTATATAACAGATAGAATCTATAAAAAGGCAAATTTTCAACAAAAAACTTTATCTTAAAATATGCGAAACTGATAATGGTTGCCAATTTACAAAAAGTGAAGTCTAGCCAACTTTATAATAATATTATGTTCTCGCTCGATCTATATTGTGCGAAAAAGCAATACTCAGTACATTGACCCCATGGTAACAAGTTATGGGAAATGTTAAGTTTTATTTCGCAAATACAAAGATTACTTACAAAAGATATCTGATATTTTTGTTGTAAATCATATTATTATGAACATTGATAAAGGAAAATGACTGGATGTTTCAAATCGTAACGTGATCTTTAACTCCGTGTTCAAAATAAAAAATAAATATAATTTCGAATTTTATTTTATATTTTCAAATGAAACTCTTACTTTTAATATCGTAGAAAAGATAGTGCACTTTTTAGATTTAAATAAAAAGTGGCATATTGTCATTGCTAACTCTGCTTTTCTCGTTTAGGGTTTTGATAAAAATTTGGATATTTCTTGTCTTACCTATTTTTTTTTTCTTTTATATAGACTACGGTTATATGTTTTATTTGTAGATTGTTAAAGGCACTATCAATTGACCACCTTATATTATTATGCAAAAGCTTTTAAAAACAATAAAAAAAGGTTTTTGACATGATCCTATTTTTATTGAGACCATACAATGCATTTATGACAATGAAATAATACTAAAAACTACTTATTCATATAAATATACACACCAGTGTATTTAATACGAAATGTACATTAAAATTATCAGCAATTCTATATAATTACTTAACTGTAATTGCTCTCATTAATGCGACGTGTCATAAAACGGTTGTTCTCGTAAAACCATTAAAAGTTATGCGTCAAGGGTGCAAGGGTCCTAAATTGGACATTTACGGGAATTAATGGCACCGACATAATAAAGACTAACACATAATTCTACATATTTTATCCTAATCCGTGTTATTCGTATCGAAAATATTGGATACGTGTTGCTAGATAAAGAGGACAATTTATATTATGAGAAAAATATTATAAATGTATTGTGTATTGGAATAAATATAAATGTATATAATATAACATTTAATATGCATCCTTGCTTCCCCTAAGGAAAATAACAAATGACGGATTTGCTCACTTATACACCGCCTACGCTTAATCTATTCAAGGCCTTCTGAAATCAATTTATTTTGACTATGAAAAAGCTTGGTAAGAATAATAAATTGAGAATAATTGCGGCACATACTCTTTTTTTATGTTATCGAGCTGGTGGTTCATCAGATGGAAACCGATTACAACCATGTAAGTTTGTTCGACTCTAGTGTGTTTTTTAATGTTTAGTCATGTTTATAAACAACCGTCTTTAAAAGTATCTCATAATTTTTTCAATTATTTAACAAAGAACCTCAAAAATACTAAACCAATTAAGTAAATAAAAAAATGTTGGGAAATTTCACAAAAATAAAGAAGTGTAACCCTAACGAATCACGAAATAAATTGAACGTTTACTAACAATTAGTTTTTATACGTTTTTTATTCGCAAATATTTGCCTTGTAACATTCCGGGTCGTGGACATAAAATAATTTAGTCTGTTTATTTTTTAGCTGAATATGTTTGGTGTGAAAATATTAAAATCTGTTTATTCAGAAAGAACAATCATTTTAATTTTATCAACATGTTTTTATATTTCAAATTGAGTCAACACAACTAGGCAATTGATTTTTATGTTTAACTAGCTGCGCCCCGCGGTTTCACCCGCGAGGCTCCGCTTCTGTTGGTCTTGGCGTGATGCTATAATATAGCCTATAACCTTCTTCGATAAATGGGCTATCCAACACCGAAATAATTTTTCAAATCAGACCAGTAGTTCTTGAGATTAGCGCATTCAAACAAACAAACAAACAAACTCTTCAGCTTTACAACTTTATAATATTAGTATAGATTAAATAAATATTGAAAGAGCTATTAACCATTCATGACAGAAAGTCGAATATTTACAAACGATTTGCAAATAGATAGCGTTTGATTTAACTAAAAGATACAGAGCTTTCAGCCTTGTCCTAAAAACTTGAAATTGCTGCCTCATTAAAAGGTGTTTATTAACTAAAGCAAAATACGATACCTGGAAAGGAACACGACCTAGGATAACTTTTAACGTCTCGTTTTCTAAAAGTTGGATCGAACCAACTTCCAATAAATATTCGTTTGAAGATGAAAAACAATGTTCGTAGATCTTATTACATCTCTTTAGAGAGTACTGAGGAACGAACTTATATTACTCCGTCTTAAGATTTGTAAGGAATACTGGTAATATGGATGAAATGTTGATGAAAATTCTCAGAACTACAACGTTGAAATGCAGTGTCCAGTGTCGGTATTAGTTTTACATTAGAGTAAATATTATGTCCAGAGATTTCAGTCAAGATATTTTAAAAGAAATTTAAATGTACAATGTAGTATTATAGATGTTTAGTATCATAGAAGAGTAAATAAATAGTAAATGAGTTACATTACTAATTGTGGGATAGGTAATTTTTTAATTTCATGTATAAAGAAGTAAATTACGGAAAAAACAATTTGGTTCCCGAAAAATCTCGTTCCAGTAGACACCATAAAGCCAGTTTGCCATTAAGGAAAATCGATCGGTAAAACATAAAATGCATCTGCCCCATTCCCCATAAGGACACGGGAACAGAAACAAAGCAAACATCCTCCCGTGTGTGAAAACATTTCATACATGTATTTATCTACATAATATAAATTATTAATTCCGTACATCATTACGCCATTAGAAGGATCCACTTAGTGAATATTCTGTGATATATGCCAAGGCTAATTTTCAATGGAATCCTGTGACATTTTAACTGCAAAATATTATATTAGACTTTAAATTCAATTGGAAATAAAGATATCAGCAAACATTTATTCATATGTATCCAAAAAACAATAAAAAAGCAACAGACATACCGTCATTACTGGCGTGTTAAAATTTCCAACAAAATTTCTGAAAAACTAAAGTTTTAAACTATATTACTTACCTATACATAATATATTATTATAAAAAAATCTTATTTTCTTCTATATTTACACGCATTTAAAAATTAAGATTTGGGTGTTTTTAAGAAACAAAACCGTCATAATTTTATACAGAGAGGTTAAATGTTAAAATCGAAGTGAAATTCTGTTATTTATGAAATTGTGCTGTGAGGACATATTATTATAGTATTGAACAATTACGAGTTAAAATGGACATAATATCAAAATTACTCAGTAATGTTTGACAATAGAAATACGAATAGAAAGAAATCTTTTTTTAGAATCTATTGAGGAAAATATTTTCTAATATTCGACTTGACGACGTGTGTATCTCCTCCGAATATGTTCAATATAATTATATACTTATACAGCCATTTCCCCATATAATGATAGTACAGATGAGCAGTACCAGTAACTACAGTATTTTAACATATTTTAGGACACGGAAACCAATTTATTTTTAAAGGTTGCGAGCAGTTACTTGCCGAAACGTTTAGCTATTCAACATTGTTCACTTTTCCTTGAAAGATCCGCAAACAAAATGATACCTTCGTCCAAATAAAATAAGGTTTAATTTAATACTATCGCAAATATTACCATTAGGTTCCACGTTTGTTCAGACAGGATGATAAATATTCGATTAAAGTTAAAAAGCCAAGCAATACTAAGGTTTCGAATAAAAAATTGTTTAGCCGGCTTAGATCCCGGCTTGATTTGTTTTTAGTTAGAGATTTTCTTTGTTCCATTACTTGCAATGGTATAAGGAACATACACTTTCTGCGAGAAAGAATATAGATAAATTGGCATATTTGGTATCAATAAATAAATGGTAATAAAGGGTAGGTAAAACCTAGAACCTTGGGGTCAATTAGCAATAGACAAACAAAAAATGAACTCCCTTTTGGGGGGTAACGTTACTCGCGTCCGTAGGCTTTAACTCTAGAGACCCTACACGTGCTCCCCGGGTAGTGCCAAATGAGTAACCGAATTATACTGGTGGAAGACAATTTGTCCCGGCTAGTCACCACCCATCTGTCAAAGCCATGCCGCCAAACGCTCGCCGTGTTCCGGGATGATGGCAGATGAAGCCCATGTCATTGAGTAAAATAGGTATGAACAGTTGCTTTGCATTGGAGAACCGAATCTGCCGCCTTTGTGTTGTTGTCCTGAATATCCTAGTCTTGGAGGCTAGCGGGATCCGAAGAAACGGTTCACCGCTGGCCGACCGCAGGTTGTAGGGGGCCCAAGTAACGAATTAGCCAGTCGTGAAAGGCTGCCCCGCCGCCTGTGCATAATCCTGGATTGGCTCCAACGTGCCGATTGGCGATCGGAAGAGAGGACCCGTTGGCGAAATACAGGGGGTTTCGGGCGTCCCCGCAGTCTCCAGGCTAGGTTTATTTTTTGGGTATTAGCATGTTGGTGATAGGTGGTTCCATATGCATAGCCTCGTTCAACTTCTATTTTTGCTCCCTGTCTAATCACTCTAAACTAATAAATAAGATGAAAAAGTTGCATAAAGGAAATCGGTATTCACAGCGGCTGCACTTCCTCTCTCTTCAGGTGCACCTCTCCAATATCCGAGCCTTGCACTCTAATCTCACACCGGTCCACCATCATCTTGAGTCTGAAAAGCCGCACCTATTATTCCTAACAGAGACGCAAATCCGATGTCCTGATAACACGTCATATTTCGGGTACCCTGGTTACTTGCTTGAACATAACTTTCATCCGAAAGCTAGTACCTGTGTATATGTTCGTGATGACATCTGCACTCTGCGACTCCGCGACCTTGAAGAGCCTAGTTTCTCTGTGTTGTGGATCATGGCTGATACGGGTATGGACATAATAGTTTATGCTTGTGTATACCGTTCGCACAAAGGTAATCAGGAGACTACGAGACTTTTAATTATCTCAGTGAAGTAGCAGATGTAGTACAAACTAGATATCCGAGCGCTGAACTTGTATTTCTGGGGGATTTTAATGCCTGCCATTCTGAATGGTTATTCCCGTTCCAAAAGACAGACCATGCTGGGAAAGAAGCCTTTAATTTCGCAATTTCTTTAAACCTTTCTCAGCTGGTTGTTGATGCAACTCGTGTTCCAGACATTGACGGCCATACTGCCAACTGTCTCGACCTTTTGCTAACCAATGAGCCAGACCGCCACGTGATCTCTATCTCCGCTCCACTGGGGACATCTGATCATTGTCTGGTGAAGTCTCTGTCATCATTCACTCCTCCAGATCCATCGTTGAAGGGAACCAGGAGAGTATGGCGCTATAAATCAGCGGACTGGGATGAGATGCGGCATTTTTTTGCATCTTATCCTTGGCTACAAGTGTGCTTTTCTACCGCAGACCCATCGAGCTGTGCGGATAATGTTGTTGATGTGATCCAACAGGCTATGGAATATTTTATACCTTTTACTGATATTCGCATCAACGACAAAGCTAGACCTTGGTTTAATGCCCAATGCAAAGCCGCATTGGCTAATAAGCAAGCTGCTTTCCAAGCCTGGGTCAACGCTCGAATTCGTAAAGCTCATGATATTCGCGATAAAAAGAAAGCCTTTAACAAAGCCTCTAAAGCCTGCAAGAAGATGCAAAAGAGAGCTCGTTTCGCTCATGTGCGGCATATTGGAAGCAAGCTTGCTTCTTATCCCGCAGGATGCAAAGCTTTTTGGTCCTTAGCCAAAGCGGTTGAGTCGAACTTTTGTCGTCCCACTCTACCTCCGTTGCTGAGACCCGATGGTTCATTGGCCCACAATGCAAAAGACAAGGCGGATGTATTTGCTCAGCTGTTTGCCAACAATTCTCGTCTTGATCCACCTAATAATATCGACCCACCGACACTTCAACACTGTGGCGTTCATATGCCTGACATCCGCATAACAAACAAGGAAGTCCTTAAAACGTTGCTTAACCTTGACGAGAATAAAGCCAATGGACCCGATGGGATACCAGCCGTTGTCTTAAAAACTTGCGCCCCTGAACTTTCTCCTATTCTAACACGTTTGTTTCGCCTCTCGTTGAAGACTGGAATTGTTCCTAAGAGTTGGAAGCTGGCTAACGTTCAACCCGTTCCTAAGAAGGGCAGTCGGTCAGATGCCAATCTTGTTGGGTTTAATGCAGCAAAAACTCAAGCGTGTTTGTTTTCCGCAAAACGGAGTTCTATATCAACTACTTCGACCTTCCGAAATGTGCCACTAGTAATAGCCGACTGTCTGGAGTTGCTTGGTGTCTCCCTTTCGTCTACACTCAACTTTGGGCAGTTTATTGAATCCAAGGCCCATCTGGCCGCAAAAAAGCTCGGAATTCTGAACAAGGTCAGGCAATACTTCACACCGGGACAGCTTCTTAACCTTTACCAAGCTCAAGTCCGTTCGTGTGTGGAGTACTGCAGTCACTTGTGGGCTGGCGCCGCTAAATGCCACCTAGGGGCTTTGGATTCAATTGAAAGACGTGCCAAACGTATCATTAACAACCCTTCCTTAGTTGAAGCTCGGCTTTTGAGTCTTGAGCATCGTCGTGAGGTGGCATGTCTTTCGGTGTTCTACAGATTGCATTTCGGAGAATGTGCGTATGGATTACACAATTTAATTCCTCCATCTCCATTTCTTAATCGTACCTCGAGGTGCTCCGAAGGATATCATCCTTTTATTGTGGATATCCCCAATATTCGAACTCGTCGCTTCGAGTCTTCCTTCATCATAAAAACAGCTAAAAAATGGAATTCACTCCCTAACACCATTTTTCCTAAACAATACAACTTGGACCTCTTCAAAGCTAGGGTGAATAGGCTCCTTCTAGGCAGACGTGCAACCAAGTAGGCCACATCGCCGCTTCCCATCAGGTGGGATTGTGGCCAAACCTCTGCCTATTGTTAATAAAAAAAAAAAATGCATCTGCCCCATGCCCCCATACCCCACACGGGGACATCTTTATTATAAAACCGGCCTATAGGGTGGAAACTTATTGTATGCCTGACATTTCTCTTCATAAAGATATCAGTTGATATCCGAGAGTCTGGAATGTAAGTCATGTAGCATATGACGGTACATTCATATTATATCACGTGTTAGTTCGTCGCTTTTCCTTCTATATGTTATCTATTTATGTTTCACGAATGACATTTTGAATGGAAGTGTAAAGTTGTTCGCGTTGTGCACTTTTTGGTAAAACTTTTTTGGGTACGCGACATCGATGCAATTTTAAATTTGAATATAGTGCATCGGGGCAAGTGCGGTTTGGGATTATTTGATTTTTTTTCGAAAATTGTGAATACCTATCGTGAATATTTTAATTGTGAGTATCGTGAAGATTTTATATGAAAATATGCAAGTTATACTAATAGAACTCATATTTTCTGATCAATCACTAGTTACTACAGTATTAATTTTAATTTATTGGATTTTAAATTCATATAAAATACGCTTTGTTATTTATAAACATTTAATAACTGAATTATATGGTTTTTTAATTATTAGCTCAGTTATCATCTTATTTAAAATTATAAAAAATCATCTTACATTTCAATCAAATTTATTTTTACAGCAAACATTAATAATTATTAGTCTGGATATCGATATATTGCATAACTATAAAATCAAATCACAGAATACATACAATACATTTTATCAAAATATGTATGTGGTATTATAATAGAAAGGTAATAAAGAAATAAAAAACCCTTCCTCAATTTTTTTATGTGGTTTATGAAAAAAAATCCGTTAAAAGTGCTAGTATCAATTCCCTTTGTACTCAGAAGCAATGTCACTCCCGTTTTAAAGAAAAAATTAAAATCAAAATAAACATTGTTATACGCAAACACGACTCACAAAGCGATGTATTTCAATAGATTTCATATTAAATAATATTATATTTGGCTTAACAATTTTATATTTTGCTCGGAAGTTCTTTTCGGAAAAATAAACAATACATTTACTCCTGTCCAAACAAAATAATAATTGAAAAACGCTGTGCATTTTTCGTTTGTGTTTTATTTACAAGTTTCTATAGCTTTACCCAGATAGAAAATAAAAATCCGTTGCGCAAATAAGTGTTGTAAAATTCGTTAGCACAACAAATAAAATGACTGCTGAATCTATATTATAATACTAACCTCCTAAGACCCCGCGTACAAAATTTTGTACAAAATAAAATAGTGTTATCTGACCCAGCTCTGTCATATAGTTTATAGTAGTAACCGCCCAGTGTACAATTTTTTGTACATAATCTTTTAACAACTGTAGTTTTTTTCAAATCTTCCCGCGAATAGTTTCACATGTCAAAATTACTTAAATAGTTTGTATTGTCTATGTTATCAACGCTGCCAACAAAAAAATAAGTATATTTTCAAAACTAGCTGTGATGAACGACGAAACCTGCCGCTCCCTCGTGCTAAGAGTAAGTTTAATCTCAAAATACTTATATAATCACTAGTTTTCCCACGTCACTGTTAATGTTATTTTATACTATAAGGTGTAAATATTACACACTATTAATATTTTTTGTTGCTGTATTGAATAAAGGTGATTCACAAAGTCATCAATTATTTTGTTCAATATTTTGTACATTGGTTCTCAGTATCAAACGTTAGGTATCTGCTTTTCATAGAGAGTATTTTTGTTTTTATTTTATATTCTAATGAAAATGAAATTTTTCAGTGTCTAAATGAATTAGAATATGAGTCAGAAGCTGAAGAGGACCCTTTTGAATATAATAAGACAGATGACGAGTACATGCCAGATGGAAGAGAGGAATCTTCATCTTCAAGTTCTTCTAGTGAAGATGAACAGCCGCTTATTGAAGATGACAATGATGATTCTCCTTTTTGCGAGGATCAAGTCGCAGCAGAACACGAATTCGTCTACGTTGGACACGTGGTTGTAGTCGTGGAAGAAATATTATAAGCACTCGCGGAAGAAGGTAGTCGTGGGAGTAGAAGTCGAGGACGCGTAATTTAATATTGCCTTAATAGAAGTTAAGCCTAAAGATCTCAAATGGAAAAATTTTGTTCTCTATTTAATTTCTATAATAAACTTTATTTTTTGTAATTTTGATTTATTATTTTCTCTGCTACATTAAGACCCACTGTACAAAATTTTGTACAAAAGATAGATTTACAGAAGGTGACCAAAAATGTCCCATAGACACCTGGTATTACGGTAAAAATACTTTCGAAACCCTAAAAGGTATAGCTTCAAAATTACGACGTTTTACGTCTCTGGGTCTGACAGCAATAAATTAATTTGTGCATAATTTTGTACAGTGGGTTTTTACGACTACCTTTGGTAGTTCCGATCTGGGTCTTAGGAGGCTAAGTGCCTACAATTAATACAATTGACATCTAACCTAGCACTCATTTTTTTTTCTAATTAACTAACTCTCTTCGAGCTAATTGAAAATATTTTTTTCAATAAGCTCGGTAAGATACAATTTTATTAGAGACATTTTTTTATGTTTCTAATTATTGTAGTCACTAATATCATTAAATAAAATTATAATTTAATATAAAAATTCCCTGAACTGTTAGCTATTTACATAATAAAGAGAAATCATTTTTTATTACTCAAAATAATTTCAAACCGAATTTTGTTCGTACAATTTCCAATCACGTGTATATTATAAAAGTGGATTATTAACTCAGTTAAGGGATGCATGCTTAGATTAATAACACGTACATATAAATAGATTGGTAGATATTAACTAATTTAAGGGATGCATGCAAATACATTAAATTCGTATTAGCTATTTGACTATGAAGTATCTATAACAGATTTTCTTGAAAATTACATCTTTATATATTTTGTGACTTTATTTATTTTTGCACGTGGCTTCGCCCACGCCAACTAGAAATTCTTATAGGATTTAGGAATGAGATGTTTCTTCTCAGTAAAATAATCCTTTATCACTCTCTAGCTTCTCAACTATTTCCCAAAAATAATTACGATAAAATCGATCCGTAGCGACGCAATAGAAAGACAAACTGAAATACTTTCCTATTTTAATATTAGTCAGAATTTTAGCTAAGCCATTTTCTTCACTACTAGAATAAAAAGCTAAAGGAATCAAGTACTATTAGATATTTATTTTTCAGGTCTCGCAACGCTGAACTTTATGAGAAAAAATTTATAGGTTTCTATAACGAAATAGGTGATAAATTTTGTCTTTTCTTTATGTAAGAGGATTTTTAAAGCTGGTACAAAAAGATATTGTTGATTTAAATACCTTAAAGAGGTAAGAAGGGATAGAGAAACGAAGATATTTAACTTAACGAAAATAACAGGGATCCAGTATATTATGTTGGAATCTGTATATTGAAGATAATAAATAGAATATAACCTGGATATTCAAGAAATATCGATTTCGTGAATTAAAAGTTATGTCGCTACAAAGATGGAAAAGTGGTGTTAACTCTCGAATCTCGATGCGGCAAGGTTATTTTAACTCTTTGAGATAATATCTTATTGCACCACTTTTGGTTTTGGCCATTGAGTAACTAAACTCAATGGTTTTGGTTCGGTTTTTCTGGAATTTATAGATGCAAAGTTAAAGATTAATAATAAATCATAATTATTATTATCATAGATAATATATTTTGTGAACGACAATTTTTTTTTGCAATTGCAATTTTTTCGTAATCAGGTTTTTTGGACTATAGTCCTAATCAGGTAGAACGATCAGAGGTTCAGCATTTTTCACATGAAGCTTAGTTAATAAAAATGTACTATTTGATCATTAAAATAAACTTATTTATATTATAATACTAACTATAAGTAAATAGATTTAAAATAATTGCACAAAAATTGCAGCACAATTATATCCAAATGCTAAAGAGTTAGTGAGATTCTAGGTTTGGGTGAAAACTTTTTATTGAACTCTGTCCGGAATCGCAATTCTCTCATTGTAAACGGATTATTCATTTCAATCGGAATCACGGTGATATCCATTTGATTAAAGGGATTTAAAAGTAACTATAGTACAGATTACACATTATAATATTTACAGTACAGATTATAATACATATTTGTCTTTGCTATTGCATGAAATAAAATATTTTAAACCGCATTGGTTGAGCTTCAAGTACTTTATATAACCTACTAGCGGTCCGCCCCGGCTTCGCCCGTGGTACCTACATGTTTACGTTTCCTCTCCATAAGAACCACCCTCGTACTTCAAGGAATATTATAAAAAAAAAATTGACGATATCGGTTCAGCCGTTCTCGAGTTATGCGCTTACCAACACATTTTGCGATTCATTTTTTTATAGGTTATCAACACATAATTCTTTATAAATGATTTTATTTATTGTTAATAAGAAAGTAATAATAAAAACTAATAGGTGTAATTCCAAAGTTATTAGAAATGGAAACTCATAATAACATAAAACATAATTATATTGATGTAGAATAAACGATTATTTTCCTTTGTATTACACTAGTAAGAACAAAGGAAAATTTAGCGACTTATTTATTTAAAGACAGCAATTTGTAGCGATCAATCGACTCCTCCTTATGTTTAAAGTAGATTGCACACAATATTAACTTAAAACAGTATTTATCAATACTTCCACAATCTAAACTAATATTATAAAACTGAAGTTTTGTTTGTTTTCTTTAACACGCTAAAATCAAGAACCACGGGTCAGATTTGAAAAATTATTTCACTGTTAGATAGTCTATTTACCCGGGAGTTCTATAGGCTATAATATCATCACGGTACGACCAATAGGAGCGGAGAAATGCGGGCAAAGCCGCAAGGCACAACTAGTCATATATAACGCACGTGACTGTTTGTTTATTTGTTATCTTTTCACGCCTGAATCGCTACGCAAATGTTGAAATACAGATGGATGAGAACTTGACAAACGACACGATACTTTTTGTTACGAAAGTTTGCGGAATAGGGTGTGGAAATTTGTATCGGCAGCAGATGTCACGCGTAGGTATACATGATTCGCATGCGAGTGAAGTCACGGGAAAATAGTATATTAGCTTATATTAACTCTGTCTATTGAAAGATCACTTCAGATTCTTGTCTGGCTTATGATATCTTTTTTAAAGAGAATTAAGCTACACAGTACTGTATACGTTTTCTGTGATATCTCGTTTAAGTTTTGACTTAACTGACTGTAAAGTTTAATACGCCGGGATAACAAATATAATAAATAAATCGCGAAAAATCTATTAAAAGTCATTTGTAAGTGATTTAGTTTTTCAAAGTAAAAAGCCGTGCAAATCTTTACATGTCACTTTAATATAAAAAAAAAACATCATTTCACCACCTTATATTAAAATAAAACAATCGTTAAAAAGAAAAAACAGCAATAAATGAATCAAAGAACTCATGACGGTATACATATATACCCTATACTAAACGTAGTCGGTAGTACATACAACCAGCTATAATACTACAGTGTATTCGTACCTTAACATTTAGCATACTATTTTATTAACGACTATCGCTGCTTTATGCGAAGGCTTTCTTTTCTACTACGGCCTTAGGAATGTGGCATAATAACGGTTGTCGCGTTGCAATTTATTCAGCGTGAGAATTTCATACAATTTTCCCTTTTTATACAACCAACTTTATTGACATTAGGGATCATAATCGCGTGTATCGTTTAGTAGGTGATAAAAGTTTATTTTGGTTTAGTTTGTTATGAATAACTGTTTTGACGGGTAGCATAAACATTGTGAATATTTTTCTTATAAATCCTATATTTTCTTTATTTACTATTTTTCCTTCATACAATTGGTCAGAAAAGTTTTGATTATAAATTTGTGTATTCAAAAAATATGAGCCAATCGTTGGTTGATTAAATTCAATGAAGCCTTCTGTCTCTCTCATTCTACAGAGAACTTTAAACATGTATGATGCAATTTAATACAAAGATCATATAGGTAGTTCGCAAATGAGAACATAAATTTAATGTTGCTTTCGTACTAATTTTTCACTAAAAACTTAAAAAGATAACTTATAAAAATTATTAAAGATATTGTTTTTATTAATACCGCGAATATATATTACTACTAGATTTCCGCCCGCGGCTTCGCCCGCGTTTTCAAAGGAAAACCCGCATAGTTCCCGTTCCCGTGGGATTTTCGGGATAAAACCTATCCTATGTGTTAATCCAAGTTACCCTCTATATGTGTGCTAAATTTCATTGTAATCGGTTCAGTAGTTTTTACGTGAAAGAGTAACAAACATCCATACATCCATACATCCATACATCCATACTTACAAACTTTCGCCTTTAAAATAGTATTAAGATTATTACTATAAATTTTGTACAAGTACCTAGAAATTAAAGTATTGAAACAATATTTTCATTATGTGTTTTTGATTAATATGTAATAAACATGCATATCAGGTATATTATTATCCAAAGCACGGATTAAAATGAATTTATATTACTTAAATATTGTGCTGAATATCATTAAATCCGGAAATATTAATTAAGTGTGACGTCAGATGGACGTCAGTTATGATTAAAATTTGATGAACGTGCTAAACTACAACAGGGCTCATGATTAATATAGAAAATTATAATTATTATCATAAACCTTCCGCATTTAAAATACATTGGATCGTCATAATTATAGGTTTGGGTTGAAATTAGTAAATATTTCATGGTTGAATGATCATGTTAATCTAGTTAAACCAATATCTGCATTTGGATTCGTTACCTACGTTTATAATTTTACAAATTAAGAAAGTATAACATGAAAAGTTTTTTACACATACCTAAAAGTTCGTTGAAAAAATAAATTTAGTCTCCAATTTTTAATTGTGTCATAGAAAATCTTTTGGTAACTGAGAATGCTGACATATTATTCTAACATGATTTTGACAATACCAAGAACCGTACCATATAATTGTGGTACCAATGTGTTGCTATAGGGTTCAACATTATACTGTAATAATCAAAGTGAGATCGATATAATATATAGATAAAACAAATAATAAAATGATGCACCAATTATTTTGCAACGCACTACACCAAAATATGCATAGTACAAATTCTTTAGTACTTCTGTTGCTTTGTGCATCAATAAATTCCTGATTCTGCTCCAGGCGTCTATTAGAAGGCTATTTGTGTAATTGAACTATAGGATTTCACTCTTCGAGTTTGACTTTCTACGAATCGAAAGCAACTAAAGGTAAACTGCAGGTTAACTTACATAGGATTTTTGTTAGAACAATACTGCGTTTGTAACTTCAATTGAAATATAGGTTTTCAGTCTTTGTTTCGAAATTGTACTAACAAATTTAATTGTTATAGGAAGGCGTGTTTGTTTATCATTTTTCACGTTCTTTTGATCGTATAGAGCTGAATGTATTGGACAAAAGATTTTAAGTTTTCTTTTGATTCTGCGGTCAGTTGAATAAATGCGGTGTATTTAGGAAATGTATATGACAAATGGGTACACTCTGGCTTATTGTTTTTCAAGTTCTTTTGAAATTAATTGTGTAATTATTTCATTTATGGCTTCAGATTTATTTCGGTTTGAATGAGTTTTATTACGAATGGCTAGAATCATCGTTTTGATACATTGGGGCAATAGACAAGAAACTTTGTGAAGTTTTCCTTTTCATATTAACCAGAATTTGAAGCCGTGACTCTGGCTTATAAAGCGCTTATCACATTTAAAGCGACATAGTCCCACGCCTTTATTTAAACAATAGGAACTATACATAACTATGGTGCGTTGTTAGTTCCATTAAATCCAGATATAATTAAAACTAAATTTTTACACGAAGGCGGGTAGATTACGTGATTTTTATAGTGGTTACGTGTTTGTGACTCGTGATGTAAAGCCATCAATGCAAGGTCAAATACAGCCGCATGCGAATCGGCTTAATATTGTTACGTATGAGAAAGTTTGATAAATATATAAAAATATATTTGGTGTTGCATAGTAATGGATGAGTTTGGGATTGATGTTTTATCTTCTATGTAATAAATGTTGTTAAACCAAAGAACGGATCCAACCAATAGGCCTAATTATCTTTTAACGTTTTTGTTTAGACATGAAGGATTTATAATGAAAAACACGAAAAAGGGGCAGAAAAACGTCTACCAGCGCGGCTAGTTAAACATAAACATGTATTTTAATAAAAATGAATCGCAGAAATGTATTAACGTATAATTCGATATTTTATCGAGAATTTATCCCCGTTATTGAATAGGAAGGAAGAAAATAAAAAACGGAACGGAAATTTAGACCGGCGCGCGGCTACAGGCTTCTAAAATATAAATAGGTAATATTTTATGAGAAGTAGCAAGCACACACAAGCATCACATTGAAGTTGATTTAATAAATAGGATTTTTTAAATCAACTTCAATGTGAATTGTCACTATGGCTGAATAGTATCTAATTTTCACTAAATAATAATTACTAAACTATGAAGTTTTAAAATAATTACTCTAAAACTATGATATTTAAATCATGCAATCTATTCTTAATTCTCAGTATACCTACAGAGAGTAATGATAATTTTCAACTCATTTATAATAATTATTTAATAGGAAATTCAGCACCTACATGATATTACGAGCATCGCATGAAATTATATTAACTGAATTATTAATAAAACAACTTTATTAATTTATTGGATAACGTTTTAACGAGGTCAATTATATAAATTTTAAACATTTATCTCTCGATACATTTCGATTTTCATTTGCTTGAGAAAACATTATAAATAATTGATGTAAGCAACTTTATCCATTTTATTCATCTTATTCCTTCATTAATCTTTATAAATATTAACTATAAGAAATGAATTGTATCTTATAAAATTCAAACATACATAAAGATGAATTTACAAATTACATCCATTTATTTTGGGTTTTCTTTATTCTTTTAAATTTAATATATTCTTAGAACATTAAGGATTCCAATTTATTGTTTTCTTTTTTAATAACTAATACAAGAATCAAGATTCAAAATTAAAGAAGACGTTTAATATAGGTAAGACATAGGTTACACGCTCAGTCTGGCGTCAGTTCAGTCCATCAGTCTGCTCAGAATGACGGGAGAATTATCGTCTAACCGGTTGACTGACGGACTGATGGTTCAGAATATACCGTGTTTTTCATCCATCATTCTGGCATCAGTCTAAGCCGGATGGACTGATGGACTGAACTGACGCCAGACTGAGCGTGTAACCTATGAATAATTAATAAAAGTGTAGTCAAATCCGATTCAAACATTTTGTAAGAATTCAAAAACAAGAGTAAAATTTACGTATTTGTATTATCTACTTATAGAAAAAACATTCGTTAGAATTTGATAAAATATAATCAAAATGGACGAAACAATAAAATTTATTTCTCTTTATAATATGATATTACAAACAAAGAGGATTTTATTCTATAAGCGCTTGTTATTAGTATTTTGAACTCATCTTGAAACTAGCAGTGGGATGATTACTGTATGGATCAATTCTCGAGAATACTTCAAGAATATCTATTATATTATTATAATGCTTCATTTCAAATTAAATGGTGCTTGAAAAGCAACAGCTTATAAACTCATTGATTCCAAGAAGAAAATATTACTCTGAATTTATTGATAATAGCACTAATAGATAGAAATGCTTATTCTATTGTTTGGTTCGTAATATTCGTGTTTATCGAAGAAATCCATACTAATATTATAAATGCGAAAGTAACTCTGTCTGTCTGTCTGTTACTCAATCACGCCTAAACTAATGAACCAATTAATAATCCCACGGGAACTATGCGGGTTTTTCGTTGACTGCGCGGGCGAAGCCGGGGGCGGAAAGCTAGTAAATAATAAGACATTAAACACTTTAAACGGATTTAAAACGCAATTTATTTATTATTATTATGTTTCTCAGTTCCATATCACTACATAGTATAAAACAAAGTCGCTTTCTCTGTCCCTATGTCCCTATTTCCCTATGTCCCTATGTCCCTTTGTACGCTTAAATCTTTGAAACTACGCAACGGATTTTGATGCGGTTTTTTTTAATAGATAGAGTGATTCAAGAGGAAGGTTTATATGTATAATAACATCCATTAAATAGTGGAGAAGTACTGTTATTTTTGAGGTTTCTAATGTGATGTCGTAAATAATTCCATTTTTTCCGCTTACATTGCAAACGCAGGCTGAACCCTACGAGTTTTATCAAAATAATGTACTAAGTATTGTACACATTGAAAAGGTCTACAGAAAAGTCCGTGATGGTATATTATGTCTATCTCTTATGGATAACCCACAATAACTTTTTTTTGTCATTTACTTTTTACGACAAATAATGGATAATTTTCGAAGCGATTTTAACCAATACAACATTAATCCTTAACCAATTAAATACCTTGAATACATTGTTCATTTAATATAGATCTATATGGCCCTTTACACCGTATGATTTAAGTGAATATTTTCGAAGATATTACAGATTTAAAAATTGCGGGACGTAGCGTTTGCGGCGGTACCGGCCGGCCGCCATTGCACCCGTGCGAAGCCGGGGCGGGTCGCTAGTATATATATATATATATATTATATTATGTTATTATCCCGACGTTTTTAATGAATAAATACTCGCGTAAAATATAGATAATTTCTTAATCTTGTATTCCATGAATGTATGGAAGCGTTAAAGTAACACTAAAGTAAACTAAAAAACTAGCTGTCCTTGTAAAAGTTGTTCGGCCAGGACAACCTTTTCTCTTCAAATATAAAAATAATGTTTAAGAACCAATTCTCAGGTAAAAATCAATAAAAACTAATATATTTTTTTACATTAAAAATTGGAATATGACAATAATTAAAAGACGCAAGCATTCCATTTGTGCCTACATGCACATTGCACAGGGGTATTACATTATTGTCATACAAGAATAATAGATTCCATTTAAAATGAAAATCTTTTTTTCAAAATAGGTCGATAGATATTTAAATGCAGATTATTACGTCGAAGAAATTTTAATGATTCATACGAACTCGTCTAATAGATGGAAAATAAGGAAGGAAAATGGAAAATGAAATAAAATCTGCATTGTGAAGTTTCCTAAAATTAATCAGGATATTAAATAAAATTTTACTTGGCTCCGAGTTTTCTGGCGCAGACATTCGTCAAGATTTCGATAACTTGATGTACCTACTTATAATTATTATAATGATTTTTCTGATCATTCTTTATTCTGAAACTAGCTGCTGGTCCCGGCTTCGTCCCGACTGAACCAGGCTGAAAACGAAACAAAACATACCATAAAGACAGGACAAATTGTAGCTATATGCCCATCAAATTTTTTTGAAATGGTCCAGTACTTTTCGTGTGATAACTTTACAAACTTACCTAGGTGCAAATCAATAATTTTTTCCTAATATTGGTTTAGGTAAAACCATGAGTGACGTCGTCATGTATAACTTACTACTACTTATAAATAGTATAATAGGTTGCGTACCTTTTATATTTTTTGCAGAATTAGTTTTAACAAAAACTCTCTTCTATACACTCCAAATAAATAAACTATTCGAAACTATAGGTAAAACTAACAGACAATTATTCATTAACGATGCCGCAATACAAACGGTCTCTAAACATCCAATCGTCGAATTTCCGAGAAATAACACAAATACATACAAAACAATAATTTATCATTGTAGGTAGTTTGAACAGATTCATGTTAAGGGCCGATTAAATCAGTATTGCACTAATCCTTCTTATACTCTAGCGTATACCTTGCAATAACAAGAATTCAGCAAGTTACTTAGGTATTAAAATGTTATGATCGTACTCATGCAGTTTATGCACACATTTAAAATTGATATAATACATTGGTAAATTCGAAATAATAATTTACTTTATGGAATTTACATTGGATAATTTGAACAAAATTTGAATTGGATGTAAACCTATGAACCATAAGTGTTTGTTGCGTTGCAATTTATAAAGGTAATATGCAATCAAAAAGTAAATTTTACATACATCGTCATTTCTAAATTTTAAATTCACTAGTCTGATATTTATGTATATGTCGTGGCCATATCGTAAATTTGCTCATTTCATGAAATGGCCAATTTAGTTTGGCCACATCATGATGTGGCTTGAGCAGATCAATGATAAGAAATCGTTTCACGATATGGCCAACTAAACGCGCGGTTTTTTCATGAAATGATCAAAATTATTTGATCATATCGTAAAATAGTTACATTAATCATTGGTAGAGGCGCTGCAAGCTCTGTGTTTATGTGATAAGATGGCGGCCGCTGGCGAAAATTTAATTATTCGCAGTTAAAAACTTCATAATTCGTTTAATAACAATATGAAGAAAGTCATAGCAAAGAATTTACGACGGTTCGAGTACTATGGAAAATGTGGATATCTTATATGTATTGAAGAAAAAATGCGTCTTAAA
>CAJQZM010038116.1:0-16062 GCA_907164665.1 Colias nastes | reverse complement strand
ATTTAAGACGCATTTTTTCTTTTAGGATATATATTTATATATCCTACTATAGTATTATAATTGTTTGTTTTTTAATTAGCGATCCGCTTCTGGCACTCGCCGGCCGCTGCCGCGGCACGCTCGCTTTGCTCGCTCGGCTCGTGCGTTGTTTATCAAAGTCTAACCTAACCTAACCTAACTGTTTTTTATTGCAAAAACGATTCGCTTCTAGCATTCGCCGGCCGCTGCCGCGGCACTTACGACATTAAACAAGTTTTTAGAATATTCTGAATTTTAATATTTTATGGACTCTTTATATTTTATACGATCTGGCCAAATGTGGATGGCCAAATCGTGAAACGTTGACGATTTAACGATCTGATCAAACTATGTTGGCCATTTCATGAAATGCGACCATTTCGTGAAATGATCGGTCATATCATGAAATGAGCAAATCTACGATATGGCCACGACATATAGACTACGGATTCCGAAGATGCAATATTCCTGATAAATTTTTACATTTGAATTGATGAGATTCTTTGCATGCTACAGCTTTCACTGGATTTATAAACGAAACTAAAAAACGTTAATTATTTGAAAATACATTAATTAAATCTCAAAGATTACCCTAGGGGAAAAATCGTTTAGTTTAGTTTATATGAGAGATAGTTCATTAATAGTAGGTACAGTTTCCAAAGTAGGTAGGTACAAGTTTTGTTTTCTTAATACAAGACATCGTTAGCTGCAATGTCTGAATACATTTTATATTTATATTAGTTTATTATAAAAGCGAACGATGGTAAATGCGGTTCGTGTATACTTTGTTTTGCTCCTCATTAAAAGGCTACAACCGCTAGCCAATGCCGCAAAAATGTTCCTGGTAATAACACAAATTGGATTAAAATTGATAATAACATTGATGTACCTACCTTTGCTACACGTACCATTATTTGTTATATTACTTATATTTATATTGAGAATTATTATGAATAAAACTTTTACAGAGATTTTAAAACTAAACCTAATTTTATTGAAATTTAAATAAAAAAACGACTTTTATGTTTGCGTGTAAGTCTTTCGTGAAAGCCATTTAAAGATCACTTATAAATGGTTATCACGAAAGACTATAATTAGATAGACGAACCCAGCGTCAGGCTTTGTTTTAGAACATCTAATAATTCCAACCCAATTTTGGTATGATAAGCTCTGTTAGACTGATATAATCGCGTAAAAATAACACACTTGAGGTCCCTCGAAACTCACGGCTTTTTGCAGTTATCAAGAGATGTACTTCATCATTGTTTAGTTCGTTTACTACATTTGATTTCGAATTAATTAGAAGGAATGCAAAATTTTGGTATGATGATAGAGTTTTATGATGGATACTCTTGCTAAAAGAAAAGTTTTTGTATAATTTGGAATGAAGACTTTAATCCGAGAAATATTACGGGTTTGAAATTGTCATATTTATAAATAAGTTCTTTTTAATGAATATTATCATCCAAGTCAACTGTGCCTGACAAGTTGAAAAAACTTGGGAATACTGGTGCACAGAAACAGCGAGTTTTATAAGTACTGCGTAATAGAGGCAAAATTTATTTGCGCAAAGAAACAAACTCAGTTCTCTTTATTTCTTCTGGTCTCCAGAGGGTATAATATAAGATTTATTGCTTATTATTTATTTACGTCACATACTGGGAATATTACAGAGGAATTTTTACTAAACCAAGAAACTAATTTAGAAATTAATATATTAGAAGAGCTCGTGGCTTATCTGTAACACTCATTAGCAATTTTAGAGATGTCTAAAAATCTTTTTGAGATTTTTTTTGTAACACTCCCTTAATATTACTTTTAATTGTAAAATAATAATCCAAAAATGTAATTATCTTGAGATAAATATGTTTTTACCGGTTTTGTAAATCTAACACACAAAATATTGAATAGGTACATTGATACAATATTCGTCACACCCTTTTTTCCGCGAAACAAAACCCAAAGAGCCGTAAAAGGGTTAGCTTAGGAGCGTTCAAGGCATAGGTTCAAGGATTGTAAAAGAAATGTTATAGACAGCAAGACAACGCAGGCGTGAGCGTAAATTATATAATATGAAATTCTCGTGTCGCCGTATTTGATGTTTTTTTTTTTAATGTAATAGCTGGCAAATGAACTGGTGCGTCACCATGACGACTGATGCGATGTTAGGCGCCGCCCATAATTATCCACAAGACCTGTACAGTTACAGATTAATTGTTACCGGCTTTTTAAGGAAGAGTCCGCTCTCTTTTCGAAGCACTCCAAGTCGTATCTGTCCGAATGCTGAGTTCGGGAGGTCGTTCAACTGAGGAGCGGTGTGCGGCAGAATTCCTTTTAAAACGCACGGTGGAAGAACGTCAGGTATCGAGGTGTTGAGGGTGATATTTTCCTAAAACGCATGGTCTAAGAACGCCAGGTGTCAAAGTGTTAAGGGTGGTATTACACCTAAATAATAATAAGAAGTTGAACTCCTCCGAAACGATTTGACTATTTCTCATGAAATTTTGTGTGGATATCGGGTAAGTCTGAGAATCGTATAAGATCTCAGTTTTATACCCCTAAGTGATAAGAGTGAGGCAGAACGTTTGCCGGGGCGGCATGTTATTATATAAAAATAGTTCTTCTACTCTTTAAAATATTTCAATAGTCAAACCATAAGTGTTCAATATCCTGGATTCGAATTGTTTTGCAATTCCGTTTGCATTTTATATTGACATTAATTATAAAGTAAACTTGATGCTATTTCTGCATCTATCAGACTTCCTAAAACTGATTTGGAGTTTATCGTCTCAGGCGGCATGTTGTGATTGCGGGAAATTGTATGCCTACACACAATCTGCTAGGCGCATCCACTTTATCTGTTTAACCTGTGGATATTACAAATACGAACTGTTTGTTTATACATTTCAAGAAATTGTGTTTTTCTTGTATCTACTTCATGCATGTGTTTAAAATTACTTTCTTACATATTTCGAGAGTGGGAGTCGAGCATGCTTCGGCACGAATTGGGCCACGCTCGCACCGGGGAAGGTACCACACCCTCACAGAATATCGGCGCCATAGTGACAGTTTACTGTCGCGTTCCGTACGGTGAGTGAGGGGTCCGGAGGCCCACATCCCTTCCCATCCCCTACCCATCCTCTCCTTCCCTATCCTCATTCCCTCCCATCCTCGCCCCTTCTACCTAACTCCTTCCAAATCCCTTTGAGGACAGCAACACATCCACTTCCCAGTGGAGTGGATGCTTATGGGCGGCGTGTATCGCTTAACACCAGGAGACGAGTCTGCTCGTTTGCTATCCTATAGCATAAAAAAAAAAAAAAAAAAAAAATGCGTCGTAAATTTTGCGTTATCTTCTATATCTGTAATAACGGTAGTTTATAATAAGTAACAAATTAATTATTATGGTTGAGGGTAAATCTGTTTCTTTGTAATAAATCAGTCTGTCGTTGAAGCCCGCCTTTCATTTACGTATCATTGGCGACGAGGATGGGATGGGATGGATTGGGACGTGTGTTTAATTTTACTTCTATATGCATCTCTTTACAATGTTTGGTCACTGAATCTGTTAATATTTCCTATGGTCCTGGGGAATAAGCACAGTACCTATTACAATTCAGGAATAATATTATAATACCGTGTTAATAAGTGTACGTACCTACAATATTGTAACAGTAGTGTGTAGTGTGTAGTGTGTATCTGAGATATTAGGGTTAGTTGGAATGTTTGTGCATAGTTTTACTGAATTTTAATGTGTATTTACTTTTGATTGCTTATTTTTTTTGTATTTTTTTAATTTGCATTTTTATTTGACAATACTTTATAATGTATTTTACAAATTGTATTAATTTTTTATTATAAGAAATTTAATTCAAACTGTGTATTTTATTATTGTAGTTGATTATATTTGCACTGAATAAATAGTTAACAAGGTCTCTGAACTACATTCCAGAGATCCCAAAACCCTGAGATGGCGGGTGCATTAAAAAAATGTCTTATATATTATGTATTTATACCAATTGTTTTTTATCAATTGAAAACATTGCTATGTACATAAATTTGAAAATTTTACTTCATTTTTGCACGCTTTTCCTCTAACTCTCTGAACTTTTTAATAGTTTGGTATGTGGATTAATAGGAAAAATCAATTTAATTTCTACATTGATTTCTACATGCTCGAACCGTCAAATCTTTGTTGAAGATTTGAACCTAGAGGCCTTATTCCACTATTCTGTTATAATTTTAATACAATTAATCTCAAGTGCACTTGCATGAGCATGCAGCATGCAGCATGACGGCATGAAGCCGGGATCTGCGCAATATTAACAAGACCCTCTTGGCGTGATGCCGGCAAGCCAGATGTTGCTTTTAAACAGGCCTCGTTTTAGTATGTGTTCATGTATAAGCGGGAGCGATAATGTTTTTGATAATGAATAATATTATACGAATAGTTAACAAAAAATAAATAAATACTGACTTCCGTTGAATTAAGAAAATAAATCATACAAAAAATGGATATTGATTTTTGGCAGATAAATATATTATACTTACCTACGTGATATTTATTGTAGCCGCTTGCCGCGGCTTCGAATATGTGAACACGGGATAAAAAGTAACATAGTATGTTACCTCTGAATAATGTAGCTTTCTGTTAGTGAAAGAATATGTTTCATTTGATTCATTATTCATTTGTTTATTCCACTGCATTGTTGTCAACACTTAATTTAATAGTAAACAATTGCAATTAAGTTATTAAAAATTTGATTTGATTTACAATTGTTGAAAAATTCAATCAGTGAATTTCATATTATTTTACCATATTATTATAAAAAGGGTTGTATGCTAGAACACGTCGTGTATAGCAAGATTCACACAAGTTTCGTAACCGCGCGTTACATCCGCTGTTGAAGCCATATATCCTATAAACGGGTATTTTTATAGATAAGACTCTATAATACGTGACGACATAGCATGTAACATGAATGTATTCGCCGAAGGGTTTAAGAATATAACATGTAACTTATATTTCCCCAAGGATGTTATGTAAGTGAACTGTGAAGTTCAATGCTCTTCAGTTTTGATTTGTCGCACTATTTTTTATATACGCACCATAGTACATACTTACATAGTAACTCAACGTACTCACGTACAGATTATGACGTGACCGTTATATTGTTTTTTTTTTTGTAATTGTAGTCGAAGTATACGTGGCTGGAGGATTAAATTCTGTGTTATTTTCTTTCAGGGTTTTTTGCATTTTGAAGTTTTGCTCATTATTTTCATAGCCGCTATCCGTTAGCACCATGCGTATAAACACAGCCTTAAGATGTGTCTAACGTCTTTATACCGCTGATAAGTGGTATCTATAAAAACTTTATAATTAAAACAGTTTTTGAAGTTTCTATTTATACATCGAATGTTTTAATTAAATGGGCTCACTTCGTACAACCACATATTTTGAATGTCTTTTTCTTCTTTTAATATAGGTAAGCGTTTCTTATAGATTAGTTCGTTTTTCTTCTTTTAACATAAACGCTTCGTAATAAAATTAATCTTTGTGAGTTATAATTAATACTTGAACAGAAACATAATAGGTATTACATGTTTGGTGAACAACAAAGAAAACCTTTTACCTGAATAATTTTAATTAGTAATTCAAAAACAGATATTGAAATTTTATAATTTTGAGTATTTCAAAACTTGTTCATTGAATGGTTAAAACCAATATAATACACAAAATTCATGTTTTGATAAACATATCCAATATTAATTAGTGTCTGATATAATGAAATAAAGTGCAAATGCTAAATGGTTTGTAAACGTTGAACATAATTGTGGTAAAATCCATTTACGATACAATAATTATCTATTTTTTTTTTTTTTTTTTTTTATTGTACAATAGGGGAGCGCTTGGCCACAATCTCGCCTGATGGTAAGCTGAGATGTGGCCTAAGATGGAGCGCGCTTCCCTAAAATGTACCTGTTCACTCTCCTCTTGAAGACCTCCAAATTGTACTCGTCGGGGAACACAGACTCAGGAAGCATGTTCCAGTCCCTAGCGGTTCGAATAAAGAATGAAATCTATTTGTGGTGAAAGGGAATATTTCAATAATCGTAAAGTGAAATTGGTATGGTGTATATACATTATTATAGATTAGTTGGTATGATTATGGAGGTATTTAGGTACTAGTGTAATACGAATTCTCTTGGTTATTGTGTATGCCGTATGGTATAAACGAATTCATATACGAGAAAATAGAAGTAGGTACATAGTAGGTTATGTAGGCAATAATAATATGCGTACTAGTTAGCTGAACTGCCATAACTATCTAAGTTATTAATTTTAAGTTAGGTTTTCTGGAATTTGAAATTATTCTGCGATAGTTTCTCAGTTTTTTCATTTAATAAAAACTTTCTACAAAGTATTGGAAAAAATATATGTATGATATATAAATGTATGATATAATATGATATAAGCCAATGAATGAAATGCTTAAAGTCGTTTCCAAGTTATGGCATGGCGAAAGGAAATAGGGATTCCTTTTATATGCAAGTATTATACTGACGAAGGTTGCTCTTGGCGTCTGTTATGTTTTCAGTTAAAGGTCGTAGATAAAATTTAATATATAAATAGATCCTTGGAGAAAGATAAAAGCGACGTTTTATGTAACCAAAGTTTAAGGGTGCAACAGGGGATGAAAGTTTAAATGGGTTGTCGCGCAATAATGTGAATTGCACGTAAGGTTTTCTGTAACTGAGGAGAGTATCTACTCTGGCATAACACACTACTGGCTATCTAGCCAGTTGTGTGTTATTTATTTATTTTATATTAACTAGAGTGATTCTGGTTTCCCCTTTTTTTTTTTTTTTTTTTTTTAAGTGGGGAAATCTTCTTAGATACCCCCGGCTCCCGGGGATGGAGCCGTGGTTATGTCGGATTTTTACCGACTAAAACCCCACTCTGTTCCATCGCGCTGCTTTGGACGGAACTGCGGGAACGGTTACGACTCTACCGCGTGTCCCGCCCAGCAGATGCCCGTTTCCAGGCCCACCACTAGAACCCCCCTCGCTGGCGGCTGCTGGAACGAAGGCTTACGCCACCAACGCGCAGACAATGGATCTTTCCCCGCTCCATCATCCGCGTTCCCCCGAACCCCCGACCCCAACACCGTCCGGCCGGAGGGTGCACGCCGGAAGGTCCTCCGATGTGTGAAATACATGTCGGGGGACCCTCCGGCGCACTTTTATAGAGATTACCTCGCAGCCCCCACCTCACCAGAGGTGGCGGCCCTCGGTCCGGCCCCACGGACCGGATTACGAGTTGGCAGACGGCCGTTTTACAGCGGCCGCCGCCCCACACCTCTCTGCAGGAGTCTCCGCGCGTCATCACAATGACGCGTCGGGATCCCGCCCTCCGCTGCACGGCGTGGCTTGCTAAACCAGCGAGCCCGCCGCGCCGCGACCTCTGGCCGCCATCCACCGCCGCATAAAAGCCGGCTCCTCTCTGGTCCACAAACAGGACCTCTGCCGTCGGGTCAGTCGAGGCCTCCCAACCCCGACTGCCGTTCAGCGCCACCTTTGCCTAGTGGACACGGGGTCCGCCAAGCCACGACCTCTGGTCGCCATCCCACGCCGCACACAGCGGCCGCTGGGCCACACCTAGCCCTGGCCGTCGGGCCGGTCGAATCTCCCCGACTCTAAACCAGCCGTTCAGCCCCTCGCTGGTCCAATTTCGCTTCACTCAGAGGGCCATAACTCTGAGCTACTGAGCCCCTCCGCCGCGACAAGGCCTGGACCGTTGGGGGGATTCTGGTTTCCCCTGAGAAAACTTAACAAGATGAAAAAATACTACAGCTCCCGTAAGAAAAATTCCATCTACAAATTACGTTTGTAATTTGTGTTACCTATGTAATTAGATAACTAGAGAGTAGATATTACCTCCACGTATTCAAAGGAAGTTCTCATGGGAATGATGAGTTTCACCGCGGTAAAGAGTAGTTTATACCTATCTCTAGCCTCCTTACTATTTTCAGATACCTACAAAAATTCTATTCTAAAATTGCTCCTTGACTACCTAAAAGACAAACACACACTTTTAAATTAATAAGATTTAATTAATTTCTCAAATTATGGTGAGCGTTTGCGTTCAAAGTTCATTGAGTTTTTGTGTTTGTTTTAATCCTGCTTGAAGTAAAATATTCTTAAAACAATTAAAATATTATCAAACTATAAATATATAAAAGCAATTCTTTATTTCTTACCTTAAGAAAATAATAAATGTATAGACAAAACCAACAAGCTCTAGACTTGATATTAAATGACGAAGCTGAGCAAGGAAGAAAATTTATTCGGCAATAAATCAAGTTTAATAGGACAATTCCTTATTCCGACGCAAAAAGTTATTTTTATCCGCGGCAGACATTTTTAACTGGATCATGTCTGGGTGAGGTCTGATTATTTTCTGCGTTTCGTGCGTAATTTTTATTTAATTTTTTATTTAGTTCAGTATTTGATATTGATTCTCTCGTTGGTTCAGTGGTTGGGATGCTCGGCCAAATGGTCCCCAGTTTCATTCCAAATTTTATAAAAAAAAGTGTAAAAAAATCGGACTATGAGAGTGGTTTGGAATTTAGAGTGCGTGCTTTAGAATATCATATTATAGTTTTATAATATCTTCTACGCATTCGGCTAGTTTCAATTGAGATAAGACGCCGTGAAGGCAGGTAATGAAAATCTAAGTACCTACTAATTTATTTTAAATATAATTTTTAAATATTTTGATAATCTTACTTCTTTTGTAAACGGCTCTACCCAGTACGCCCAACAACAATATTATTTTTTTAATATATATTTTAAGTTAGAAAATACCAATGTAAATTTTGTAAATTATTTTATTTTTTCATCCAAACGGCTAATATATAATATATTATACAGTGCCAAAAATATCAAAATATAAGTCGTAACCTGCTGTTACAGTTACACAGAATGAAACAGAATTTCAGGACTTATATGATATTTTGGCACTATATAAACAATATTAAAAGCATTTCATATTGTTCTAATTAAAACATTATATCTCTATAAATGGATGGAATTATTTAAATCTTTGTTTATTAGAATACTAGCTTACCACCCGCGGCTTCGCCCGCTTTGTCTAAAACCTAATAAATTATATACTAAAACCTTCCTCTTGAATCACTCTATCTATTAAAAAAAACCGCATCAAAATCCGTTGCGTAGTTTTAAAGATTTAAGCATACAAAGGGACATAGGGACAGAGAAAGCGACTTTGTTTTATACTATGTAGTGATAATATAATTCGTTTAAACTTTCTAATCATTTTCTTGGAAATGAATTAACTTATAAACGGATTAGGGATATTATGAATGGATACAGTGTAATTTTTAACCCACTTCAAAAAAGGAGGAGGTTCTCAAGTCGACCGTATATATATTTTTTAAGTACCTATTGCTTTATTCGACTAATTTGGACATTTTAAGACAGTAAATATACATTTTTATTTATACAGATAAAGTGATTTACGCTCATCTTCTCAAGGCCCGGGAATTAAATGAAACATTGAACATAATCTTATTAAGAACAGCGACGATTTTTACTTTTTAATTTACTCGTTTCTCTTGTAATAGACTACAGGCCCATCTTGAAAAATTTATGGGTCATTTGAACCACCAGGTGACCTATCTAGAACGATATAGGTAAGAGCATAAAATAATAAGATTCAGCACTATGCTGTCACTTGTAAGCTGTCCACCTGAGTGCAGATGAGAATTCGAAAGTACAGGTAGAGATTTTTTCCCCTTGTCTCCATGATTTTTGTACGGCGTTGCGGAATAATGGATTAAAAGCAGTATTGAAATAGTATGACACAGATGCCCGCACAGGTGGACAGCTTACAAGTGACAGCATAGTGCTGAATTTTATTATTTTATGCTCTTATATAGTTCTAGATAGGTCATCTGGTGGTTCAAATGACCCATAAAATTTTTCAACATGGGCCTGTAGTCTATATGCTATCCTGTAAATATCTAGTTTTATTTAATAATACACTAATTTTACCGAAATACTAGAGTTATTGAAGACATACAATTATTAACAATTTAAATAAAAAGTGCACATAACAACAGAAAACATTTTCGTACGAAAAAGAATTTCATTTTTTTATTATTTTCTAGCTTTTTGCCCGCTGCTTTGCCCACTTTGTCTAAAACCAAATAAATTGTATAACAAAACCTTCCTCTTGAATCACTCTATCAAACAGCATCAAAATCCGCTGCGTAGTTTAAAAGATTTAAGCATAAGGGACATAGGGACAGAGAAAGCAACTTTGTTTTATACTATGTAGTGGTGCTTTAGCTCCACGAAGTTAGTCCAAACATAACTTCAGTGTACGAGTACCCTAAAAATCGGCGAATATACGTTCCGTTTCGTCGGTTTCACCGTAAAACCCTCTCGGTTCCGTTACAGGGTAAAAATGACCCTCCGAAAATAAATCTCGTTAAATTATTACAGGGTTCGGCTAACCCGAAAATGTCCAATTATTGGTCCGTCTTTCAACACGCTCTGCTCGTAGTAGAAAGGGTCAAATTGACCTATATAATATGGTATTTTTCAATCACTGACGGGTTGTATTATGTTTTGATACGTGTTTGAATAATACAGGCAATATATTTTCATATAAAAGATATGATCAAAGAGTAGTTTATTATTTTTAATTCGCATATTTTTAATTGGTGTCCTATATTATGAATTTTGTTTTGTCAATAGGAAGTAATTTTCAGTAAGTACTTGAAGTTCTTTACTTATTTGCATATAAAAAAGTACTCGAATTATTTACGTTTTCTCCACATAAGAACCATCCTCGTACTTCAAGGAATATAATAAAAAAAGAATTATCGAAATCGGTCCACCCGTTCACGCGTGATGCTGTGACCAAGGAAAACGGGTTTCATTTTTATATACCTCTATATAGATTTGATTCTTTTAAACATATTTATGGTGTTAATGCGACAATAAATATTCACAAATGTAATTAATTAATGAAAAACTTACGCAGTTTTCTATTATATTCCTATAACAACATGTAGAAAAATATATAAAATAATATAGACTGAAGAAAATTTGTTATATTATTATATTTTTATATTTAATAACGTTCCGATATAAAATTAGTTTAATTTCTACTTTAATTAACGTCCAATCGCAAATACAATATACAACAATAGATACATATCAATCTTTTAAAAGCTCTCATATTAACTATCTCTCAATCGCATCAGATTCGGATAAGCACTTTCGAATCGTCAAATTATACAACACTCCGCATAAATACGGCTTTGAGTGTCTTTGTATCGATTTTATCTTGAATCAACGAAAGCATAGACATTTTTGGTTTAAATTTGAGTTAAATCAGTTTACATAATATTTTTGTAAAAGTTTTTTTTATGGCTATGTAATTTAAAACTCAATACCTACTTATCAATTTCAATACAGTACACAATATTTTTTACTAGTTGTGCCACGCGGTTTTATTCGCATTCCTCCAATTGATCTCAGCGTAATTCGAGAAAGGTTATATAGGCTATACTATGTAGTATAGCCTATATAACCTTTCTCGAAAAATGGGCTTATATAATACTGAAAGAATTTTTCAAATCCAACCCGTAGTTCCGAAGATTAGTGCGTCCAACCAAACAAACAAACTCAACAGCTTTATAATATTTGGATAGATTCACGATTTAAAAGCAATTTTCTGTAATTAATTTAGATAAATTCCAAAATGAAAGATAATAATTAAAACATTTCCAAGAAATAGCGATAAAATTTTCCGTCAGACATTCGGAGATAATTATTAAAAACTAGTTTACCGCCCGCGGCTTCGCCCGCTTTGTCTAAAACCTAATAAATTATATACTAAAACCTTGCTCTTGAATCACTCTATCTATTAAAAAAAACCGCATCAAAATCCGTTGCGTAGTTTTAAAGATTTAAGCATACAAAGGGACATAGGGACATAGGGACAGAGAAAGCGACTTTGTTTTATACTATGTAGTGATATTGGACCCGTAGGAGATTTCGTAATACAAGACAAAATAAAGAAAATACGGAAAATGTCATGATTTAAATAAATATGAAATTCAATGATTAACAGCCATTTTGAATTAAATTTGTTTATTGTCCGATCAATACGCGAGGAAGCATTTGTCAAGGTAATGACAAAGGCCCTTTTGAATACTCATCAGATCTATTTTGCATAGAGTAGGAAATTAATAGAGATTTAATTTATATCGTCATTTAGATATTTTTAAGTACTTAATCTGTATTTTTATTTCATTGTTGTCTTGCAATGTGTAGAATAAACTTTATCCTAGAAATTTCATGTTACATCATCATGATTATTGACTATATATATAATAGACTATATATATTATAGACTATATATATAGTATAAATTGAAACAAAGACTTCTTTAGCCGCATTCAGCACTTAGGGGTAAATTTGATGGGTACGTGACACTAACATAATTTTATGAAAGTTTTCACTTCTTTCGGCAGACCTATTCAAAAATTATGAACCCATTAAACTGAATCCTGCGTTACAAACTTGTTTGAAAAATCCGTAATTTAGCAAATGCAAAAAGCTCTAATTTATTTTCGTATATTTGTCTATAATAATATTTAATATGTAGGTACATCTGTATGGGTCAAGATGCTGCATAAAATACAAACATTACATACACATTACACAATTTTCAATTTTATAAATTTCCATAAACGCCAACCCAATAAATATTCAACTCTCTACCATCAAATTACTCTGTACTCATTCAAAAATTCCCGGCATCTTATTTATAGGCAATTTGCAAAATTGCCAGAAACAAATATCTGCGTAGAGGTGTTGAAGATGTTTTTGTTATTCATTACAAAATTCAATTTGTATTACATTGTAATATGATTATAGTGATTTATGAAGTAATTATTATGTATTATTACAGATATGGATTAATATAATTTGTTTGTTTTGCGTTGGGAAACTGTTTTTGTTTAATTTATGTGTTAATGTGTTTGTTTATATGTAACTAGCTTTCCGCCGGCGGCTTCGCCCGCTTTGTCTATAATGTACATAAAATACTTAAAGCTTCCTCTTGAATGAAAAATTTCTTATAAAAAATGCGTAGTTTTAAAGATTTAAACATAGGGACAGAGAAAGCGACAACAACGAAATATGATTACAACTAGCTTACCACCCGCGGCTTCGCCCGCTTTGTCTAAAACCTAATAAATTATATACTAAAACCTTCCACTCGAATCACTCTATCTATTAAAAAAACCGCATCAAAATCCGTAGCGTGGTTTTAAAGATTTAAGCATACAAAGGGACATAGGGACAGAAAAAGCGACTTTGTTTTATACTATGTAGTGATATGTAACTCCTCTAATGATATTTAACCTGTTCTTACAACAACCTGTTTAAATACTAAAATTTATTTAAACTAAATTATTTATCAACTACCATTTATTTATCAACGAAAGCGAAGCGAAGCGAACGCATTTAGTTCGTAATTATTCATTAGTTCACGCGTTTTCCCCCAAACACGACAGAATTTGTGTTTAATAGTTGGTTTGATGTTTCATGAACATTGAATACATTACGGGCTCGAACTTTGAACCTTTTGGTGGGTAATTGAAATATTGAACACGGTATGTGAATGGGTACATGTAGTTATGACGTTTATTTATTTTTGCTAGGTATAGTTATTGTGTTCTGTTTTGATGTTATTTTAATTGTATATGTAAATCTAATTTTAATTGTATAAATTTTTCTATTCTTTATAAATTTATATTTAGCATTTGATCAAATTCAACAAAAAAGGTCGTGTTCCATCGTTACAGTATTGTATTCACTGAAAAGTGTTTCATATTGGTTGAGATGGTTGTTAATCATCTCAATAGATGGTGCGTGGTGTGTCCCTTAGACACATAAAACTGAAAGAATACTTAGAATAAATTCGATCGCTCTGGCGGGTCACGAGTGGCTGAATTGGTCAGGCATCCGCTCCGGTTTGGCGCGAAAGGATGTTCGAGTCCCGCCTCGTGATCGAATTTTTTCTATTCTTTATAAATTTACTAGCTTTCCGCCCGCGGCTTCGCCCGCGTTTTCAAAGAAAAACCCGCATAGTTCCCGTTCCCGAGGGATTTCCGGGATAAAACCTATCCTATCTCTCAAGTTGGATCGAACTGCACATGGTGTGCGAATTTTATTATAATCGGTTAAGTGGTTTAGGAGTCCATTGAGGACAAACATTGTGACACGAGATTTATATTATATACAAATTGTATATAAAGATATTGTATAAATCTAGATGTAGACAAATTCAATAATTTTGTTTTCATATTTATAAATTGTATAAAGGATAGCATATAAATACTTATATCGTATCGTGTTTGTGTTGTGTAAATTAAAAAAAAAACGTGTGGGCCTCGGGGACTGCCGCGGCAAAGCTGCGCATAGCATGCCTTCAAGCCACACATCCGCCCGTCGGAGTGGGGAGCGTGAGGTTTTTTCGTTACGGAATTTCTAGATTCGGTCCCCGCGCTCAAGGCCTGCGATAGAAGCTATGCAATAGCTTAATAATTTCTCTGTTAGTCTAGGTATTATTACTAGATATGACTTTTCAATGTTCATAATATTATCTTCATTCTTCTGATTTCCGTATTATTTCATCCGAAAATAAAATTCTTTGCTCAAAAAACTCAAATTTACATCCCACGTGCACTTTGTGAATGGACCATCAATATTCAAGCCGTGACTCGCTGATAATACTTTAAAATTCCATCCAATCGCGATGGCGGACACCAATAACGTAAAAAGTTAGTCATATAATATTCTGATTTGGTTTCGGGTAAGGTTTTGGTATCTATTTTGAGTAGTTATTTTTTAAGATTTTTTGTAGTGTTTTTTTAAAGAGTAAAACAATCTTCTTTCTCTTTTCTCTTTCGAATACCTAATATGATTTAGATACCTAATCTTCGTTGGGAAAAAAAATTACAAAGAAAACAATAAAAATTTGTAAATAAGCTTTTCAAAACGTCCCCAATTAGGATACTAAGCAATAAAAATAAAACATAATATCTACTACCTACATAGAAAGATACTTTAACTTACGCTCAAATCACACTTTTATAGATACCTATAGGTATACAAGTACTCAACCTACCTACTACATAGAAAATATTATGTATAGATACTTTATATTTATAAACTTTATTGCACACAGACAGAAAATACAAATTTTACTTAATAGGAGGACATTTGACAAAAGGCGGCTTTATTGCTACAAGCAATTTCTTCCAAGCAACCCATACGATCAATGACAAAGTTAAAAGTACTAGGGAAGATTATGTACACAATAAAATAGAACAAAAAAAGGACATCACATAAAATGTTAGGTAAAAACATAATCTATAATATATATATATATATAATATAAAAATGAAACCCGTTTCGCGTTGTCACGGCATCACATGTGAACGGCTGAACCGATTACGATAATTCTTTTTTTTTAATGTATTCCTTGAAATACGAGGATAGTTCTTATGTTTTTTTTTTTTATTTTTTTTTTATGTCAGAGCAAGCAAAGGAGCAGGTGGGCCACCTGATGTTAAGTGGTCACCACCGCCCATAAACACTTGTAACACTAGAAGTGTTACAGGTGCTTTGCCGGCCTTTTATGGACAAATAAGCTCTCTTCTTGAAGGCCCCAATGTCGTAGTTGTTCGGGAACACCGCAGGTGGCAAATCGTTCCACAGTTTCACCGTACGCGGAAGGAAGTTGCGGGTGAAGCGGACAGTGGTGGAGCGCCAACCATCCAGATGGTGCGGATGGAACTGGTTTTTACGGCGTGAGGTCCGGTGGTGGAACTGTGCGGCTGGTAAAAGGTGGAACAATTCCTCAGAGCACTCCCCATAGTAGATTCTGTACAGTATACAGAGAGACGCAACGTCTCTTCGCACTGACAGTGGATC
>CAJQZM010038115.1:68626-93896 GCA_907164665.1 Colias nastes | reverse complement strand
CCGCGGCCCATAGTCGTGCGCCTCACGCGGCGACATCTGCGCGACGAGCTGCTGCGCGCGGCGCGCGTGCGGCGCGGCGCAGACACCAGTGGCACGGGGGTGGGAGGGGAGCCGCGGAGATTTTATATTAATGAACACCTCACTCATGCAAATCGTAACTTGTTTTACGCAACCCGCGAGCTGTTAGGGCGCACAAAGCAATGGCGATTTGTTTGGACGCGCGGAGGACGTATTTTTGCTAGGCTAAATCAAACCTCTAGGCTCATAAGTATACGCTCCCAGGAGGATCTGGATAAGGTTTTTTCCTCATAAACATGTTTGATTACTGCGTATCTTATTTCATTGTATATGTAAAAAATGTTCACATTAATAAATTCATCACAGATATACGCCTGTCAATATTAAGTTATACATATTTTGTTTATAATCATGTTGTCGTAATCTCGCGAATATCAAATTGTATTTATGTCTTTGTAAACACTATGAAGCTAAACCAATTTAAAAGTTTTTTGTTCAATGTTAATTTATTGTGTTATCAACTGAAATCATTTTGTGTATTTATTCACCCAAAGATACTGTGTGGTAATTTAATGGTAATAATGTCTACTTATCAAACGCTGTTACTTAAATATTGCAACTGCATCAAAATGGGCTATCCCATGATATTCACTAATAATAATCTGTTGCTATTATCGTGTAATGTAATAAGTATTTACTTCTTTTACTTATTTAAGATTCTTGCTGATTTTCTACTAGAGTTATTAATTAATAATATGATTGAAATCTTAGATGCTGGGTTTTTCTGTTTTATTTACTTTTATTTTAATATATTACATGTTATTTGCTATTATTTTTATATATTATGTGTAGTTTATTTTCTCTATGTTATGATTTATATTAACTTTAAAAAATGATGGGTTGCTGCAAAAATAAATTAAAACTTGGTTTTCTCAATCCTGGCTCGCTAGGGAACAAGCACGACGAATTTATTATTGCTATGGAAAACCACTGTGTCGATGTAATGGCTATCAATGAGACGTGGCTGCGTCCGGGGGAAGAAGGACGCGCACCGACTGTCCCTGGATACAAGCTACGTCACGTGCCTCGCCCGAGCTGTGTCCGCTCCCGTGGTGGCGGGGTCGGCTTTTACATAAAGAGTGGCCTAACAGTACGTACTTTGACTCATCCGGCGTCAGCTGTGGAACAAATGTGGCTTAAAGTCACGGTCCGAGGTGAGGTGTTAGTAATCGGAACGGCATATCGCCCTCCCTGGATGGATACTGATATATTTTTTGGTGCTTTGGCAGACACGTTGGGCTCTCTTTTATGGAGTGATCATACTGTTTTGTTGGGTGATTTTAATATTAATTTGCTAAATAGGAATCATCCCAATTGTAATAAATTTAACAACTTTCTAAGTGTACATAGTTTAAAGCAACTCGTAGCTGAGCCTACTCACTTTACTTCTAACTCCGAAACTCTCATCGATGTTATTTGTGCTAATACTTCTATCTCGCAAATAAAAGTGGATTATATAGTTACTCTCAGCAGCCATGCTTTTATATCTTGTGTTTTAAATATTAAGAAAGATAAGCCTAAACTGAGGAAATTTATGTGTAGACCGCTAAAAGATATAGATACAGATGTTTTTAAAAGTTCTTTAAACAATATTAACTGGGACAAAATAATAGGTATGAGTGACGTAAATGACATGGTGACCACCTTAACACATTATATAATATCTTTATTCGACTTTTACGCACCTATGAAAACGCACATTATCAAAGACAGACAATACCCGTGGATAACGTATAACATGAAGCTAATTATGAAACGCCGCAACGAAGCGCATATAAGAGCACGCAAGACTAAACTTGATTCACATAAGGAGTACTATAAAGAGCTAAAAAAATACGTTGAAACTGCTTTAGAGTCCGAAAAGCGTGCGTACTTTGATACTTTCATACATTCCAATATTAAAAGACCTCGAGAGATGTGGAAGAACATTAAAAGTCAAGTTCAGCTAACGTCAAGAAAAGATGGCCTACTATCACCTCATTTAAGTGACCCTGATAAGATAAACGCGCACTTCCTTAATATTCCCGGGATTAACCAATTATCTTTATCTACTCTCTCATTCTACGAGTTTCACCGTTACAGTGATAGCACTTTTGAACTACGGACTGTCAATGAGACAACGGTACTGAAGGCGATAAACGAATTAAAATCCCAAGCGGTTGGTATTGACGGCATCTCCCTTGACATGCTTCTCCTCACAATTTCAAAAACATTGCCCATACTAACACACATCGTTAATACATCGATCCGTACTAACATCTTTCCTGATCTATGGCGCCATGCCTTAGTATGCCCAATCCCAAAGAAAGAAAACCCGGATGATTTCAAAGATCTACGCCCCATCAGTATACTTCCCTGCATGTCCAAAGTCCTAGAAAAAATTGTACACAACCAGCTCATGGAGTTCTTGGAGTCAAATAACATCCTTCCTGACCGACAATCTGGTTTCCGCAAATATAGAAGCACTTCAACTGCATTGATGGACGTTGTTGATGACATTTTGGGAGCACAAGATAGAGGAATGGCTACGGTTCTTTTGCTTCTCGATTACACTCGCGCATTTGATACTATAAATACCGATTTATTGTTGTCGAAACTAGCTTACTATGGTTTAAGTACAAATGCTGTGAAATGGTTTAACAGTTACCTCAGTGGTAGAACTCAAAAGGTTTCGGTTGCAAAGGAAGATGGTAGCAAACGTTTTTCGGACTGCAAAAGTATCTCGAGGGGAGTTCCCCAGGGATCAATATTGGGACCTCTATTATTTATCCTGTACAGTGCCGATGTAGTGTCACGCATAAAACATTGCAATTACCAGATGTATGCTGACGATATGCAACTGTACATATCTTGCTATCCTAACGAAACACAAAATGCCATAAACCTAATTAATTCGGATTTAAATAGTGTATTTACATGGTCCGTAAGTAATTCTTTATTTTTAAATTTATCAAAAACCAAATTTATGCTTCTAGGAAGCCCTAAGATGGTAAAAGCGATTGATCAATTTGATCCCAAAATAGTAGTTAATAATAATTTAATCGAACGTGTGCACGAGGCAAGGAATTTAGGCCTATTATTTGACGAGAATTTGAGATTCGAAAAACATATAAATAACACTATTTCTAATTCTTTTTATAGGTTAAAAATCTTGTATAAAATAAGAAAATATATAAATTTAAATTTTCCGTCTATGTGATTCTCTTGTTTTGTCGAAATTTAACTTCTCGGATACTGTATATGGCCCTAGACTGCTGAGCCGTACTAAAACAGCTATACAACGCGTCCAGAATGCCTGCGCACGATATTGCTGGAACGTTCCACCTAGGAGCCACATCAGTCCCTATCTTAAAGACGCCAGTATTTTAAATATGGATGGACGTAGGCAATTACATTTTGCTACTTTATTATTTGGGTTGATGCACAAAAAAATACCATCATACCTATATGAAAAATTAGATTGGTTAGGTCAACGAAGCGACCTAAAATACAAAACCAGATTTGCCAGCATAAAGCTTTCGGTTCCCATGCACCATACTGCATCATTTAGAGGCGGTTTCACATACAGCGCCACTAAGTGCTGGAACAACCTTCCAC
Organism: Colias nastes; assembly: GCA_907164665.1. Taxonomy (NCBI): domain Eukaryota; kingdom Metazoa; phylum Arthropoda; class Insecta; order Lepidoptera; family Pieridae; genus Colias; species Colias nastes. The sequence goes on along the minus strand of CAJQZM010038115.1, from coordinate 90,221 downwards.
CACCCCTGTCTGAAGTAAAAACTATCACAAACTTTCGTTTTAAATATAAAAAACATTTATTAAATACGCTGTACCAGCCTTAGTGTCGTTGATGTTTCCCGCTGTATTTGTATATTTCTACGTATTTAATATAATACTTGTTATTTTAGTTATTTATTATTCTTAATTTATTACACATTTATTTCTCATATTATATAAGCAGAGTAAGTGCTAATATTAATAAATATATATCACACGTATCACTATTCCATCGTTGTATATACATATATATATTATTCAGATTTGTTATCTATTTATTTATTATAGTCTGTGTTTGTACTTTGCTACAATGCAAGGTACGTAGGTATAAGCTGTAACTCCAATCGTCGCAATCGATAGGGGCTCCTGAAAATCAGTGCTGTTAGTGTTCCTATGGGGCACTACAGCTTTTAACTGAGTAGTCCCTTTTGATAATGGACATTACCACACAGTTCTTTGTTGTTGTTTTTAGTTATATTTTTTAAGTTTAGTTATAAGGTTTTTTATATTATTTTATTTGTTTTGTTTTAAGTAAGTTTTATTAGTTTTTAAGTTCTATTGGTTTTTTTTGTTTTCTTTTTTAATTATGTTTGTTTTTTTTGTATCTGTGTGGTGTGTTTTATTGTCAATAAATGTTTTTATTATTATTATTATTATTACTTTTATACTTTTTAAAAGAAATGTGTTAGTGACCAATGTATAAACAGTGTAGATATGCCAACCCAAATAATTACCCCATTGTTAGAAATAACACGAAAGGCCGGGTTAAATATTAGTTTGAATGTAATAAGAATGTACTGCGATTCTACACAGATAGCTAATTGATGTAGGTAGTTGATAACAAAACGCAGCAAGTCAACGACTATTAGCAAAGTGAAGGTAGTTGGGTAAAACGGCGTATAAACAACGTCCGAGCCCCTAGGCACGATTCGTACGAATGCTCCACGAGTTAAAGGAATGCGGCAATTTATAGTTCTCGACAGCTAAACATGTCTTCACAGGAAATAGTGACTACTATTCATCCAAAAAAATATTAAATCAAAAGTTACGTCTAACACCATATTAATTAAGTCAATCATTAAATTGTTCTTACATTTTTATTCATCCCTCTTCGAGCTGTGTTAATTGTTTTGCGATGAAAGAATTAAGAAGACAACAGAGCAAGTAAGCAGCTAGAGTACATGTCAAATATCTTTACGAAAACTTGATCTTATAGTCCTTTCCACCTAAGATGATTTCTGTGACACATCGATTTTTGACACGTGTAGAGATGTCTTTACTGAAATCATATCAATTGTTTCCGATAATCGATAATATTTTTTATGGAAATGAAATCGATTTGAATAAAGTACCTACCAAAATTAGTTTTTTCGGCATTTCGCCAACAATTAACTAAGGAAACTTAGCAAACAACAGCAACAAAAAGTCAACAATAACAATTAGTAACAATAACAGAATACCACGTAAAGTATCAATATAAAAATTGCAACTTGTATACAAGGCTAGGCTTTTCGGGTAACTCTCACAAGTGGTTCAAAAGTTATTTATCTATGAGATCACAGATTGTTGAGATACGTACTGAAAATGGATCATTGCTAAAATCCTCCCCGCGAGCTATTTTTAGAGGTGTGCCACAGGGATCCATTTTAGGACCCCTGCTCTACATCCTCTATAGTGCTGACATAACCAAGTGTTTCCGTTACTGTAGATATCATATGTACGCGGATGATATCCAGCTTTATATATCTTGTAAACCAAGTTGCACACCGTTAACTGTACAAAAAATAAACGAAGAGTTACAGAGGATTGTAGAATGGTCTGAGGAAAATTCTCTTATGTTGAACCCTCTGAAGTCTAAATATATTATTCTTGGAAGTAGGAAACAAGTAAAATCAATCATTAACGCTAAACCTCAAATTATTATTAACAATAGTGTAATTGAAAGTGTCAAAGTCGCATGCAACTTAGGTCTTACAATTGACCCACAGCTCCGGTTCGAAATTCATTTAAATAATGTTGTGAGAAACTGTTTCTATAGACTAAAAATATTATATTCGTTTCGAAATTTCATATCCATATCACTCCGTAAAAAATTAGTTGATAGCTTAATCCTCTCCAAACTAAATTATTGTGATGTAGTTTATGGTCCATGCTTGTTGGTCAGAACGGAGCGAATGATTCAGAGAGTTCAAAACGCATGTGCACGATACTGCTTTGGAATACCTAAAAGAAGTCACATAACACCTTATCTCAATAAAAATAATATTTTAAAAATGGCTGCAAGAAGGAGATTGCATCTGGCTAATATGATGTTTTCAATAATCAAAACGGAATCACCAAAATATCTTTATGATAAGATTGGATGGAGAGAGCAATCAAATATGTATCCTACAAGAACAACAACGAATCCTCTTATAGTTCCTAAGTATCGTACAAGCGCTTTTCGAGGTAGTTACAAATGGGCAGCAACCCATTGTTGGAATGATTTACCTCCTCCTATTCGGGATAAGAAATCAAAATTCTCATTTAATAAACATTTAACAGCGTACCTTTTAATCAAACAGAAACATGTTTAAACATTTCATTGCTCGTTTGTAATCCTATGCACTTGTCTGGTTTTGGCTTCAATGTATTGTATTTATTGATATATTTATTCACTTAACAAAATATACATTGTTTATTTATAAGTACTACTATTTATGATTTTATTTATTATGTTTTTTTTTATTATATTTATATTAATTATTTATTTATTACCTATTATATATATTATATATTGAATATTAACTTTAAGTAAATCTTTTTATAATTAGATATATAAATAAGGTGTCGCTGAAAATCAGCTCTGCAGTGAAAGTCTATGCTTTCACTGTAAAATGCTGAGCGGCATTCCTTTTAGCTAGTAGGTTTTAGTAATTAGTTTGTAAGTACATAGATTGTTAATTTTTAATGTACCTGGCCTGCTTGCTAATAAAGATTTTATTATTATTTTTTTTTATTATTAAAGGCTGACGCATATGTACAGACGATTGACAAACGATCACAAGATGGGCGCCGATTATATGATTTTCCAACTCTATGATTTTTCAACGATCCATTTCATGTACACGAATTGCGTAGGTATTATATTTTTGTGTTATTTTATTTTATTTTTTAACCGACTTCAAAAAAAAGGAGGAGGTTATCATTATATTAAACTAAACAATACTGTTTTTGATTTATAAGCTTAAGATGTTTCATTTTTATGTTTTTGGTAATAATGCCGCCATAAAATAAAAATATTATGCACTAAAATTATTTTGGCGTTTTAAACATAAAATACGTAATTCGGAACACGATGAAGTGTCACAGGAATCATCATAGGTGAAAAGGACTATAATTATCACAGATTGAAAATTATCTATACGAATATTATTAAACTAAAGAGTTTGTTTGTTTATTTGAACGCGCTAATCTCCGGAACTACTGGTCCGATTTGAAAAATTCTTTCGGTGTTAGATAGCCCATTTCAAGGAAGGCTATAGGCTATATATTAACCAGCTAAGACCAACAGAAAACTGCGGGGCACAGCTAGTTAATAATACAAGATTTATTGGGAAATTATTTTAAATGTTGAAACATATTTGGCAAAAATATTATAAATAAAAGTAGTTATAATTATACAGATGTAATATAGATACAGCAGGAGAGTCATGCCTGAAGCTGTTACGGTGTTACTATAATTTGAAAGTGACGTGAATAAAAATCATAATTGTTAATATGTAGTGGAATCGAGTAAATTTCTAGAAAATATTGTTTTCTCGTAAAGATATTTGCCATGTTATATTTCAAGAGCAAATAAAATCTCACTTGACACCCATAATTGGCTCTTTTTTGCCTCGGAATACTCCTTCATAATCTAATGGCACCAAAAAACCTGAAAAAAATAATAATAATAAAATATAAATTTATGCCCATTTATCGTGCACAACCATCCTCTCACTGCGTTTCGCTCAATTTTAATCTTTTCAAATTTAATTTTAGTGACATAAAGGAGCATCAATATAGTCTTCTAAAAACCCTCATTTTTCTAAAAATAAAACTATTTCCTAAGAACCGATGTATGGTAGATAACTATTTGTATTTTTATTATTGTTAACAATTAATAAAACCAAATTAAAGTGTAGTGGTTCATTTCCCACTTTAAAATGAAACAACAACATCAACCCACATAACTAACATATTACTAAACTACCAAGAAATACCTATTACTCACAAACAATCCCCTTATGTTTCAACTCCGGATCAAAAGTCGCGAACACAACAGTAGCAGATCCTTCAACGGCAGATGTGACCCAACTCTTCTTGCCGTTGAGAATCCAATGGTCGCCATCTTGTTTCGCTGTTGTTCTTATGTTCGCTACGTCACTTCCTGCATCTGGAGTTGGGAAAAGATAAATCAATATTTGGGGAGAATTTTGGCAGAAAATAATATCTTAGGGCGGCCGTACACGGACCGCTTCAAGCAGTAGAGACCGACGGCTTGAAGCCGCGCGGTGAACTATGGACATTCATTCACTGCCGAGCAGTCCGTGTACGTCGCTCAGCGCTCAACTGCTCGAGCCGCCCGTGTTCGGCCGCTCTAAGAGTATCAATTATTATTTGGTAGTACGACTTTGATAAGTCTAATAAACGATGTAGATTTATGGGTTTTTCGAATGTTTTAATTGTTATACTAATCCAGACAAGAAAATAAATACACAAATCGAAAAACAGTCCTGGTACCATGTTTGGGGTAATCAATGTGGTAACTAAATGTTTGTATAATTTTAGATTACAAACTCGTTCGTTAAAGATACCAACAATTTCTATATAATATATGCAATTAATAGATTTACACTTTACCTGGCTCGCTCAGCGCGAAGCATCCAATGGATCCTTTCGTAAAGTCCCTCAAAAAGGCTTCCTTTTGCTCCGGAGTGCCTCTCTCATTAACCAAGTTCGCGAAAAGGAAGTTATGTATCGACAGCAGCATCCCAGTACTTGCGCAACCTCGGGATATCTCTTCTACAGCTACTGCTAGAGAGAGATAGTCATGGCCAAGACCGCCGTACTCTGGGTCGACGCAAGCGCCCATGAAACCGAGATCCGTAAGCCTTTTTATCTGCAAATGTATGCTTTTGTTGAATGTATTTTTTGTGTTGTATTTGTTTAGTTGAAATTGACATTTATAAACATTGAGGTACAAAAAATAAAGTTTCAAGCAACATAATATCTTATATATCTATCACGTAATGTGTGCGAATTGATAGATTTCGCGTGGTCTACAAAGTTGTTATTGCATGTGCATAAACAATAAACATGTTACTGTATGTATAGGCATTATGTCGAATTAACTTAAACGCTCATGGTTTTAACAATAAGTGGAATATTAACTGCAAATCTACAGGATGGAATTTTGTAACGCCACATTTTTGTAACAAAATTCCACCCTGTATAACCAATAGTATTCGGAAGAAGCAATATACCAGTATAACCAATAATATTAGGTAGAAGTAGGTTAGAATAGTATTTGGTATTATTTGAAGACAATAATCCTGTCTTGTCAACTTTCTTATCGACGAGTCATTATGGATTCAGGTCAGGAAAACAAAGGATATTTGAATTGTTCCCTTCATTATACTTGATATAAGCGACGGTAAACAAAACTGTCCTTATTTTAATCAATCCTATATATTTTATACGTATGTATAGATATAAGACCTAGTCTGTGCAGTTTTATTAAAATATTAAATATTAAAATATTCAGGACAATTTTCACACACGGCACGATCTGATCCCATACTAAGCTGTCGCTTGTGTTATGGAAACCAGATGGCTGATAAACATACATATAATTTTAAATAAATACTTCTATAGATAATTAGCACCCAGACACAAGAGCAAACATCTCTGTTCATCACACAAATATTTGCCCCAGATGGGAATCGAACCCACGACCTGTGGCTTGGAAGGCAGGGTCACTACCAACCAAGCCAACCGGTCAGTCAATTTATGAACCTACCTATCATGACCTGCGCAGGTAAACCTGTGCAGGTATTGTGCGGCAAATCTGTACGGTAGACCGTAACGTATGGCTTGCATACGGATTACTCATTTCGCTACAAAGTCATTGACCACAAAAGGGTCAAGTGTCAACTATATTTTAGTACTAACTCCAGTGAAGGTCACCTCCTAATTTTATCGCCAGTGATATTATCATAAAAATATTATCAGCGCGCGTATCAAACTTGCGAGAAACATAGCGCCTTGTTTACACAAATGATAGAAAATTATTTTTCTGACGATTTTATTCTTAGTTTGGTTAAACATGCACATGATCTATTATGATAACGTGCCGATGTAACAGTTACATAAGTATATAAACTGATTTCATACAGCATTGTTTTGGAGTCCGATTGGCAACTTGAACTGTTGAAGTAAATAAACTTTTGCATTTATACTTATCTATACCTACTAATATAATAAAGCTGAAGAGTTTGTGTGTTTTTTTTTTTATGTTATGGGGAGGCAAACGAGCGGACACACTGCCTGGTGGTAAGCAGGTTGCGTCGCCCATAGACCATAACAGAGGTTATGGTTGTTGCCTACCAGGATTAAGGGATTTGGAAGGAATTAGGGAGAAAGGGGCGAGGATGGGAGGGATTAAGGATAGGGGAGGAGAGGATGGGTAGGGGATAGGAAGGGATGTGGGCCTCCGGACCCCTCACTCACCGTACGGAACGCGACAGTAAACTGTCACTATGGCGCCGATATTCTGTGAGGGTGTGGTACCTTCCCCGGTTGAACGCGCTTATCTAAGGAACTATTGGTCCGATTTGAAAAATTCTTTCGGTGTTAGATAGACCATTTATCGAGGAAGGCTATAGGCTATAATATTATATCATCACGCTAATACCAACAGGAGCGGAGCAACGCGGGTAAAACCGCAGGGCACAGTTAGTACAAGCTATGCGTCGGAAATCAAGTATTCTATAGTTCATGTATTATTCTGATGTTTAAACTATATTACTGTAAAGTTTCATTCAAATCCGTCCAGTATCTTTTTCGTGAGAGTTGGGAGCGTTCAAATTTTAGCCCAAAATAGCGCCCCCAGAGTAACAAACATACATTCCTACATACGTCCATCATCACATACTTTTGCATTAATTATAATATTAGTAGGAGTAGAAGTATGACTAGTAGGATAAGATATCCCGGCAAAATCCAACGTTCATCACATAACATGCGGATCGAACCCGCGATATCTAGATAGTATCATTAACCACTGCGTCAAGCATCAATTTTATCTTTTTACAGCTTTGTCAATATTACTTCACACTCGAGTGTTATCAAAGAATTAAATTGATACTTTATCAATGAAAAATATATCTTATAGACGTAGGCATGCATCTTACATAAGCAAAGTTTTACGTAAATAACTTTTTTAGTTGCATGGGGCAATTCATTATTACAGTAATTTAGGGACATATAAACAATTGAAAAAAAAAATATATCACTATTTTATTGGATGTTTTTTTTTATATTTGTATGTAAGACTTGCATTAAAGTTAATTAAGAGAAACACAGACACAAAAATAGATCAAGGCAATGCAGTTTCCTTATATTTAACTTGTTGCAATTTTTACCTCAAGCCTTGATTTTAAGGTCTGAAGTATAGTTTATGATTACAAGTATAAAAGTATTAAGTATTGCTCGTCGCCGAATATACATACGTAAATAATAAAAAATACAATGGGCAATTTATAAAACAAAATTGAGGAAAAAGTAAAGACGTCTCACTAATTATATTTGTTAAACTAGAAATGAATCGTAATACTAACTTGTTTGGGTAACTACTAGTTTTAACTTATACCCGCGTCTTTCGTCATACCGGGGTTACGAATGACCACTCGGCCACCCCGCACCCGTGATCCCGCGAGAGCGAACTTATCCTATTCTTTCAATTTGTTGTGTTTAAGGGACCCAACTAGTTTTAACTTTACTTTATTAAGTTATTTGTTAAGCTAACAATTGAAGACCATCCTATGATAAAAATGAAAAAAATAGATAGCCTTTCTTATACTTTTTCCACATGTCTTAAACTTAACAAATTGAAGACAGAATTAAAAATTTGGGCCTATTGCACATTTTTTTGTGATTATTTGCGAATAAACGGACATATTTTAACTTTTAATAATATATACTGATACCTAGTGGTACATAGATAAATATTAAAAACATAAATTAAATTATTAGACCGGGAGATATTGACACAAAATTTCGAGTCATTTGTAACAGGATGGCGGTTCTACAGGGGTCTTAGTACGCAATGACAAAAAGAAAAATGATGGTGTGAATGCTGGTACCGGCGGCTTAGTCACGTGGGCGTTAGTCGAACTCCTCGGAAAAATAGCGAAAGTCAAACGATTTGTAACACAAAAATTTTAGAATTTACCGATAGCCCATAAAAAAGATGTAGGTAGGCGGTAGTGTCATGCCATACTTTTCCGGTGTGACTTAAAGCCCGCCATACCGACGCGAATGTGTTGATTTAAAAAAAACAATTCAACCATTTGTACCAGGCTAACTTTTGCACAGGTAACCATCGTCGTGCAGCCATTTACGAAAATCTCCATGCCATACTTTTCGGACGATTCCAAATGGTCGCCATACCGCCGAAAATCTGCAATTTTTTTTCTCCTCGAACGATTTGTACCACCTTAATTTTTTTTTCAACAACTCCTGAATGATTATAAATAGAAGTGTGATAATGCCATACCTGTGGGAGGTGGCGAATGTGTATAAGATTTCTTTTATTGTAAGGTGTTATTCGTATTTTGAACGATTTGTAACAGTATGGCACTAATTTTTCCTGTAAGTTTGAGGATCAACGATTATAAATAAAAAATTTCAAAGATCTAGGTGGTGGAAATCTTCACTTATATAAATTAATAATAAATTAATTTTCAAGTATGGCAGCACTTTTTCCCCCTACTAGAAGTATGGCAAATATAATAATGGTCACATTTTATTAAATACTCTCCAAAAATCCAAATGCAATACTGGTACAAAAAGTTTGGCGAAAAAAAAAATTTTTTGCAGTTTTTCGGCGGTATGGTGACCATTTGGAATCGTCCGAAAAGTATGGCATGGCGATTTTTGTAAATGGCTGCACGACGATGGTTACCTGTGCAAAAGTTAGCCTGGTACAAATGGTTGAATTGTTTTGACGTGACAACGTCTTAAATTAGGTTGCGGCTGGGAGTCACTTATGAAAAAGTGTAACGCTCGGTAACGTTACGATGAGTCACCGAACGAGAGAGAGGCCCGCCGCGTTGTCACGTAAAATCTTCGCCCGTAAAACCGACTTTACAGGCAACCATTTTTTTTTTTTAAATCAACACATTCGCGTCGGTATGGCGGGCTTTAAGTTACACCGGAAAAGTATGGCATGACACTACCGCCTACATCTTTTTTATGGGCTATCGGTAAATTCTAAAATTTTTGTGTTACAAATCGTTTGACTTTCGCTATTTTTCTGAGGAGTTCGACTAACGCCCACGCGACTAAGCCGCCGGTACCAGTGTTCACACCATCGTTTTTCTTTTTGTCATTGCGTACTAAGACCCCTGTAGAACCGCCATCCTGTTACAAATGACTCGAAATTTTGTGTCAATATCTCCCGGTCTATATATCTAAACAAGCATTTGCTGTTTATATAATATATAACTTACATAACATAACCGATATCTAAATAGTTAAAATAAATACCTGTTCAAACGGGAACCTGCCCTGCCGATCGAGCTGAGCAGCATGTGGCTTGAGGTGCTCCTTGCTGAACTTTCTCACCAGCTCCTGCACTTCTCTCTGCTGATCGTTCAGCTGAGTTGTGAATGTACGACACGCTAGCTTCTTTGTACATTGTAGAAGGTTCGCTAAAAATGTTAGGGGTATTGTTAATAGTGTATAATATGTCGCAGGCAAATTGTATATTCTCGCCGTTTACAAACGCGCGGCATCACTACATAGTATAAAACAAAGTCGCTTTCTCTGTCCCTATGTCCCTTTGTATGCTTAAATCTTTGAAACTACGCAACGGATTTTGATGTGGTTTTTTTAATAGATAGAGTGATTCAAGAGGAAGGTTTTAGTATATAATTTATTAGGTTTTAGACAAAGCGGGCGAAGCCGCGGGCGGTAAGCTAGTTTTGTAATATGTCGAGAATTCGTAATCAGAAATTTTTGGTTTGGATAAAGGGGTGGGTTAGGTTAGGTTCTTGTTTTTAAAACTACACAGAAATTGTGAATGAAAAGCTTATTATACAAATTATTAATACAGTACTGTGGCCCTTTCATATAATGACAATTTCCTTAGAACCAAATTCTTCATTTTCACATGTGAAATACTCACACTATGTATTGTTAATCTAGTATACTATGATCATATAAAATGAATGCATAATAATCTGCTGTAGTTATTAAAGTGAATATTAAAACTTGTTTTAAGTTTTTTACAGAAAAATCTACCATATTATAACAGCAGTAAAAATAGTATTATTTTTATTTAAATACCTTATCTTCCAAATACATATTAAAAAAACAGATTTTGGATAAACTTGATTAGGATAAACATGAGTTTACAGGTGTCATGATAAAAATTATTAGAATGCATCATCGTTAATTTAACTACAAAACAGTAAATAAGTAGCCAATTTAAAACCAGTTTACATGTAAATGGACAAAATGAGTTACTATGTGTATCAAGTTTGATCATTATCTATCAGATTATGTAATACATACATATTACTGGCATACAATATAGGGTTTTAAAAGCTTTAATGATAAAAATTTCTTTAAACAAACAATACATCTTAGGTATGAAAGTTTTAGCTACTAAATTATTTGTGACATAATAAATAAGATATGTTCACATTGCTAATAGAGTAATAAAAAATAAGGAAAAAAATAACATAACTAAAAAACAAGTATTTACAAAGTATCAATCATGTTTATTACAGAAGCAATTAGACATAATGACCGATCAAATAAATAATTAAGAAAACTATGCCTTCATCCAATGATGGGTTATATAGATCCTTAGATATCAGGATTATTTGTAAAGGAAAATATATGAACTTCTTTCTATACAATTGTTGCGTTGTTTAAGTAGGAAATTAGATAATACATACCTGTAGTTTTTGTTGTTTTACTTAAAGCACTTGCTGCCATTGCGTTTCTTTAAAATTAAAATACACAACGAAACCGTTTCACGAACACGCACGGAATGGTTAACAATGTATAATGATAATTCTCAAGGTCAGAACGAATTTTAATGTTTTACCAAACTTTTGGTGATACGTAATGATATGAATAAAAGATTAGAGAAAGTAAATATACTTAGTAGCTTTTAAAATATTGTTTACGCTTTAAATTATTAAACTATATAAACGATAATCTGTAAAAGCATTCCGTACACTTAGAAAAAGCATAAAAATAATGAAACCGCAAAATTACCGACACTTGTTGAATGTTTATATTATTCGAAAATTGAATGTCAATTGTCAAAACTCAAATGCCACTTGCCAGTTGGCTCTTGTCAATGTCATCATATTAGCTATAGATAGTGGATACCGTAGACAGAGAATCCAATAGACACCGGCAATGCGTGTCGCAGAAAGAGATAAAAAAAGAATACGTCACAATATTTAGGGTTACCGTGTGAGGGAAAATTTACCCCGCAATTTGTAAGATACAAATCTCTCAATATTATTCACATAACATAAGTGGATAATATAATAATGAGATATCCACATTACATACTTACATGTTTATACTAATATTATAAAGAGGAAATGTTTGTAATTATGTATGTATGTATGTATGGTTTTCACGCATAAACTACTGGACCGATTTCAAAAATTCTTTCACCATTAGAAAGCTGCATCTTCACTGAGCAACATACGCTATATTGCATTTTCAAAAAAATTAGAGATCCTTACCAAAAATGCAATAATGTATCCTTAATAAAAATTCTGTCATCGCGTGCGCTGCGGAATCTATTGAAAATAGATCAAATAAATGTTCTACGGTATTATAGAATGGACCAATATCTACAAGAAAGTCCGCGATATTCCATTCAAAAGATATAACGAATTTTTAAAAGTGTCAATTTACAGAAAATAGTAGGTATACTGTTTAATACAATGAGGAGGCGTAGTGCGGGACGGGGTGAAGGTGAGGAGGGAAGGGATATTCGCAGGAACTACTTTGATTCCGATTTGAAAAATTCTTTCAGTGTTAGATAGGATTGATCGAGGAAGGCTATAGTAGGCTATATTGTACCATAACAATTAGACCAACAGGAGTCGAGCCACGCGGGTGAAACCGCGGAGCGCAGCTAGTATATAATAAACATATTACTTTTAGATGGGTAATACATATTATGTATATACACATACCTATATATTATATAATATGTATATATATATATATATATATATATATATATATATATATATATATATCATTATCATAATCCCATATGAAAATGTGTATGTAATGATAATGTAGATGAAAACTCGATTGTTTATTATTTTTTATAAAATAAAATAAAATAAATAAAAGAATGTTTATTTTCGTAAGTATTAACAGATACACACGTTAATTATATTGACCGACCCGCGAAGGCGCAAAAAAAAACGAAATTTACTTATTAACTACGTCCCTCCGGTTCAATGTTGGAACCAAGAGTGTCCATTGTCTTCGGCGGGGCAGCGTCGCGGTGGTGGTGATTGTAATACTTTCTAACCTTCGGTTTTGGTTTCCAATCTGTTCATCCTGTAGCTACAATCCAAATTTGTCGTAAATTATCCGGTTCAGGAAAACTGGAACAAGCCATTGAATATTTCAGATTCTATATTTAATTAAATACACACTGCAGAATATATATTATTATTTCCCATAATAGTGGGTAACAATTTGTAGAAAAGTTGGCAACACAAAATTTTTTAGGTTAAAATTTATAATTGTTATTTTTGTGGTTTTTAAACAATGTATTCAAGTCAACAGCACGTGATACACAATATATTAACACGCTGAAATATCATGAAGGCCTATAAACTGATAAAGAGTTGTATACTTACGAGTGAAAAGACAATCCAGGCATTTTCGTTCCACTATCACTTTTACACCCTTTAACGCTACACCGCACCATGGTATTATTTTATAAGGTATTAACAGTAAGTCTAAATCATGCAAAACCAAACATACCATGAATTACGTAACTTAGAACATGTAAAAACTATATTTTTATGGAAGACGATAGCTAGCTGTCAAACTTTGTTTATCAAAGTAGGTTGCTATTCTTGAAAAAAGTGGCACGCTGCGTGAAACAAAAAATTTTATCGTTCTCTCTCATTTCTTTACACAACACCGGCATAAGTTGCTCTTTTTCTTGTGTGAATGCGACATAAGATATCAATTTGTCTATTGGTTTCTCTGTCTACGGTGGATACAATATTTTTATTGATTTAGGATTATATAGACCATTATTGCGTAAACTACATATATATGCATAGTTATTACTCACAATTATACTGTATCATGTATGCATTATATGATTATAAGTTATAACCAAGCTATAACACCTTAGAGTATAACCAATGACTAAGGAATGTGATTCCTTATTCATTGAGTATAACACGCTTTATCTGTCACTGTTATTTTGTCACTGTATGGTATTATATTATCATTTATCTGTGCAACAGAAAAATTATTGACATTTGACATATTATTTTGATTACTCCCTTCTTGCTTTGTTATTTTTCGGGAATGAGTTTTCTTACATTTAAATAAAAATTGTACGGTGTTAATTTAAAGAAGAATAACTTTTGGGCATATAAGAGTGTTTTTTGTGAAAAGGAGAGAGTCCTTTATCCTATATGTTGAGTTAATAAGGATTTTCACTCCGGGTTCAGAAAATAAACAAAATGACATCGATATTCGACCAGTACGAGCAGGCTTCGCAGGTTTCCCAGCGGCCTGTAACAGTATCAGATCAAATGACCTCTTCTGGATACATAAACATGCAATTAGAAGATAATACGCCGTTGTTTTCGAAACAGAAAATGAATTTTAACCCATCGGATTTGATCACTCATGTCGCAGTTTCTAGCGACTATTTAGTATTGGCTATGGCGAATGGGAAGCTATTTAGATTAGATTTAAAGATGCCAGATCAACATGAAGGTATGTACCTATGTCCAAACAAGTTGCATTTAAAGTAATAATGTAACATAAGAAAAACAATTACTATAATCATTCTCTATTGACTGGCTAGTTTCCAAAGTGTTTTGATGATCAATTTATCATCTTTGTCATTGTCTTTTGTCTTACAGATTGAATTATATTAACTCTTTAAATTTATTTCAATTTCATAATAACATAACCATTGCTATTATGAGCCACTAGTATAGCTCCAGGTATATTTCTTCAATAGACAACAAACACAATAGTACATTTATTACTGTTGTGTTGCTTAACTCACAAATTGATTACAGAAATCCAGTACACAAAAAGTGTGCAACCGAATTCGAAACTAACATCAATATTCCTCGATCCACTCGGACACCATTTGCTTCTGGCGTTTGCCGCTAGAAACAAAGACGGGAGTCCAGAACTAGTGTATCTACATCGTAAGAGTAATAAACTGAAGTCTGTGAGTAAATCACGGAATTATGAAGTAACGGAAGTCGGATGGAATTACGAGAATAAGTCGACAACTACAACTGGTCCGATATTGTTGGGAACCTCACAGGGACATATTCTTGAAATGGAGTTAGAGGCAGAGAGTGATAAGATGTTTACCGCGAGCCAGCAGTATTGGAGACAGGTATGATGTGTACACAAGTAATTATATAAAGCATTTAAGTGTTACGTGGAGCCTTTATTAAAAAAGTAAACTTTTAATATTTCATAGTCTGATTCCTGGTATTAGATTTGAAATCAGTGAAATGTGAAACATAGAAAAAAAAGTAATCAATCTGTGACTGTTACATGTAACATAGGCTTTTAACTGATGTTCTTTCCCATTTGCTTGCATTTTGTATGTGTAATAATGTAAAAAGGTATTTTAACTACATCTATACTATCTATACTATCTAGTATCTATACTTCTATACTAATATTATAAAGAGGAAAGGTTTGTAATTATGTATGTATGTATGTATGGATTTCACGCATAAACTACTGGACCGATTACAATGAAATTTAGCACACATATAGAGGGTACCTTGGATTAACACATAGGATAGGTTTTATCCCGGAAATCCCACGGGAACGGGAACTATGCGGGTTTTTCTTTGAAAACGCTGACGAAGCAGCGGGAGGAAAGCTAGTAGGTAATAATTTCATTATCAACAGTATATTTTATCTTTATATAACATATTTGAAACATTATGTTTAATATAATTAATTGTTACTTGCAAGCTGCCTAATTATTTACCCATTTATGGAGGGAAGGAAGTTGATGGATTGGTAATTAAAATGTATTTATATTTGTTAAAATAATGTTAAATGTACATGGATACTAATGAATTTGCTATATCATGATTTGTTCCTGCTCTTGTCTATCTTTATATATAAAAATGAATCGCAAAATGTGTTGGTAAGCGCATAACTCGAGAACGGCTGAACCGATTTCGATAATTCTTTTTTTATTATATTCCTTGAAGTACGAGGATGGTTTTTATGTAGAGAAAACGTAAATATGTACCACGGGCGAAGCCGGGGCGGACCGCTAGTATATATATAAAAATGAAACCCGTTTCGCGTTGTCACGGCATCACGTGTGAACGGCTGAACCGATTTCGATAATTCTTTTTTTATTGTATTCCTTGAAGTACGAGGATGGTTCTTATGTAGAGAAAACGTAAATATGTACCACGGGCGAAGTCGGGGCGGACCGCTAGTACTAGATATTTATATAAATGTAACTGTTTTAATTTAACATGTAACAATTCTCTTGATAATTCAATTATCATGTTTTTATTACTATACTAGCTATGCCGCGCGGTTTTGCGCGTTGGTCGAAAGTATTTCTTTAGCCATTAGCTTATATATGTTTTTTAGTATATAACCCAGCCCACGACCAATTATTATCAAAATTTGTTCAGTTAATTTTGCATTAAACAGTAACAATTACACATTCATACAAAAAATCGCGTTTTTATTAGTTAACTACTTTATCAAGAAAAAATAATTGTTTTAAATTGAATATTACATCTATGCAGATTTTCGACATCGGTAAAGGCGCGGACACACCGATCACGGGCATCCAGTTCCACAGAGTAAACAATACAAGCAAATTCTTTATATTCGTCACTACGCCGACTCGCCTCTACCAGTTCATAGGACATGCGATGTATTCGGACGAGAAGCCGTCTCTACAGTCGATATTCCATTCGTATCTCACAACACCAGAAACAGGGTTTCAGGAAATACCGTCTACGCTGAAATATTCCAAATTGCAGTTCTATTTCGATAAGAATAGCAACCCCAAAACGTTTGCTTGGCTCACCGAACCAGGGATTTTTTATGGACAGGTGAATATTACTTTATATTTAGAAATTTGTCAAATTCAAGTTTTTACGGTTTACAAACTTAGCATTTAAGTATCATTAACAATTGGTTTTTTATATTCCTGTGTTCCTAAAAGTAAATTTTACAAAATGCCTAATTCTTTAGGCATTTGGTAGAAAATAAGGCTATTAAATATTGAACAAGTACATCATTTGTTATATATTGCAACTTCAACAAAGTTTGTAGCTATGATATTTACAAAACACGATAATTACACAGAAAAATATTATTTCAACATACCTTAATGTTTTTTTACAGTTGGATCCAACTTCACAACAAAATTCCAACTCTCTATTTACGCAAAGCGAATTAATCAACTATCCATCTCACAAAGACGGCAAAGAGAATACACCTCTCTCCTTTGTGTTAACCGAATTTCACGCTTTACTCATGTATTCCGACAGAGTAAAAGCTGTATCACTTCTCAACCAAGAATTGGTTTACGAAGATAGATATTCCGAAATCCACGGCAAATTGAAAAACATTGTAAAAGATCCAGCAAGACGAACAATTTGGGCCGTCACAGACAAAGCAGTATTCCGATACAAAGTTAATAAGGAAGAAAGGAATGTATGGAGGATATATTCTGATAAAGAACAGTTCGATCTGGCGAAAGAATATTGCCAGAACAATCCTGCTTTCATTGACATTATAAATGTTAAACAAGCTGATTTGCTATTCGCTAAGGGAGATTACGATAAAAGCGCTGAGGTATTCGCGGAAACGCAGAGCAGTTTCGAGACTATCTGTCTCAAATTTCTCGAAGTGGATCAAGTAAATGCGCTAAAAGTATACTTGGGCAAGCGATTAGAAGCTTTAAACGATGATGATAAGACTCTAATTTCTATGATTGTGATCTGGATGACAGAACTGTACTTATCTCAGCTCGGATCGTTACGACGTTCAGGGAAAGAAGATTCCCAGGAGTATCATCAGCTGCAAAGCGATTTTGAGGTGTTCCTCCTTCAACCGAAAGTTGTGCAATGTATGCAGCACGTGAAATCAGTTGTTTACGACTTGATGTCATCTCACGGGGACAAACAGAACCTGATCAAATTGACGGTGATAAACGAGGACTATGAAAATGTGGTAGCTCAACATGTGTACAGGAAATCGTTCTTGGAAGCGCTAAATATGCTTCAATCGTTGAAGAAGCCGGAACTTTTCTACCAATTCGCGCCAGTTTTGATGGAGGAGACGCCGAAGAATACTGTAGATGCGCTAATAGCTCAAGGACCAAGATTGAGTCCTTCCAAACTGCTGCCTGCGTTTTTATCCTGTGAAAATGATGATAAACATGCAGCAGAGATAACTAGATACTTGGAGTTTATGGTGCAGAATTACAACGTGAAAGACAAAGCGATACATAACTACCTTTTGACGTTGTACGTGGAAAGTGATAAGCCGGCGTTGAAGAGGTACCTGGCGAGGCAGGGGCAAGATGTTACTATGGTGAACTATGATGTGCATTATGCTTTGAGGTAGGTTTTTTTTATGTCAGATCAAGCAAAAGGGCCATCTGATACTTAGTCTCTAATATTAACATGCTATTTGTCATAAAATTTTTTACGAAAGTGTAGCGACTCTCTTTTCATTGCAGAAGTTTTTATAATTAATATTTGTAAATCTATACATATAATAAATCTGTAGAAGGGTCAATTCTGTACATTGAAAATATTGAAAAAATAAATAGCAGGGGGTGTTACTGGATCGATACCAAACCCAAATATATGATTAAAAAAATTTTTGTCTGTCTGTCTGTATATGCTGACATCACGTGAAAACTAACGGTTCGATTTCGATGTAACTTGGTATAATTATACTTTATCATCCTGGGCATAAAATAGGATACTTTTTATTCTGGAAAAATACGTGGAAAAAAAAATCTTAATTTTTCAGTTTTATCCATAGACGTTGTTCTGTAGAACCACGAACACACGTTGCGTTACCCGCAGTGGATTCTTTTTTTTTATAAGATGTCATTGTCAGAGTTACTCAAAATGGAGAAATAAACCATCCGCGCGGATGGAGTCGCGGGCGGAAGCTAGTCTATAATATAATTATTAATTTTAGAAAACTCAAGCAGTTTTTATTTATTCTTAAACTTATACATAAGATAAACAAATTGATATAATTTTCATCATATTTGTTTACTAGCTTACCGCCCGCGGCTTCGCCCGCTTTGTCTAAAACCTAATAAATTATATACTAAAACCTTCCTCTTGAATCACTCTATCTATTAAAAAAACCGCATCAAAATCCGTTGCGTAGTTTTAAAGATTTAAGCATACAAAGGGACATAGGGACAGAGAAAGCGGCTTTGTTTTATACTATGTAGTGATACAAAAAAAAGTTTGGAAAATCCAAAAGTGCACGCCTCATAATCTCAGTCGATATATTTTTTTTTTTTGTTTATTTAATAACAATTAAACCACATCGAATCAGACCCTGAAAAATGAAAGGGTTCTATTCCTGAGCATACTCAAGCGTAAGAGAAAAAAAAAGACTCGATTAGTAAAGTATTTCGGTCGCTATCGTGTTAACAAGAAAATCCTCCGCACATACAGACACACGGACGTCCAAGACAGAACTTTTTTAAACTGTTTTTTAACTAGTTTAAATAACAAAAATGACATCAAAAATATCATGAATGTTAAAAATAGTGTTTTTTCTTAATATGTGTGTGTATGTATTATCTTACAAGTGCAATGTATGATACATAAAGACATTTTAAGTTTGAAAAATCAGATGTTTTGCGCGAAGTGACAGTAGTACCCACCTCAACGCTTCGCTTATGAGGCGTGCAATTCATACTGCGAATTGCGTATATATTTTTTTTTTATAAAGAGACTTATTGATAAGACTCTGCTTACCATAGACTAAATAACAACACTTTTACATTACATTACATTTTATTCTCTTGTTAAATTTTCTAGATTATGTCGTGAGAACGGTCTCTCCGAAGCCTGTGTGACTCTCTCAGCACTACTAGGGCTCTGGGAAGCTGCACTAGAGTTAGCTCTAGATGTGGATGTAGCGCTGGCTAAGAGTGTAGCCGCTATGCCTGATGATGTTAGCACGCAGAAACGGTTGTGGCTTGGTGTTGGTATGTTTGTTTGTAAAATATACATGACATGTATGGTTAATTGCTATAAATAAATAAAATAATTGAATAAAAATTAACATTACATGGTCAATTACATAGGTTAATTGAAATACTTTTGTGTATATCGATCAATGATTAACTATCAAATAAAATTAAATTTAAACATCTTCATTAAATTTTCATTACCTTCACTATGTCAAATTCTTTTAGTGTAAACAGGCGTAGAGCATTCTTTCGTTGTTCTTAGTGCGTTCGAAAAGATTCTATGCAACACTGAATACGAGTTTTCGTTTACACTAAAATGTCATGAAAGAATGCTCTTGCTCCAGTTCTAGCTCTTTGATGTAAATGAAACAACATTCACCAAATCAATTTTATTTGTAAGAAAGTTTTTTAAGATTAAAAAAATATATATTCGCAATATTTTCTTATATTATGATTGAGTATTACGTTTTCACTCAAAAAGTAAGAATTTTACTTTACTTTCAATAAACAAATATTTATAACTAATATTACAGCGGAACACATAATAACAAAGAACCAAGATATAAAGGAAGCGATGGCTCTCCTGGAGGAGTGTTCGCTCATCAAGATCGAAGACATCTTGCCGTTCTTTAGCGATCTCACCACTATAGACCATTTTAGTGAACCGATCTGTCAGAGTTTAGAGGTAAACATAAATATATATTTTTTTTTATTGTCGATGGGGAAGCGCTTGAGCACAATCTCGCCTGATGTTAAGCTGAGATGTGGTCTAAGATGGAACGCGCTTCCCTAGAAGGTACCTGTTCACTCTACGCTTGAAGACCCCCATATTGTACTCGTATATTTTTTTTATTTGTATGAACTAATAGTCAAGCATTAGTGATTTAAATTGCTGTTTCTTTTTTTATTGACGATGTATTTGGTTCAGCTTAAAATGATTAAAAATTTCTAATTCAGCATTGCTTAATTAAAAAAAAATGGTGTTATTTTTAAATCACTGACTAAAAAGCTAAATATTTCTTCTGGTTTTAAATATTAAAAATGTGTTTGTTAATAATTTAAATGTTATTATTTTCAGGAATACAACAATCAGATAGAAGAATTAAAAGTGGAAATGGAGGATGCGACAAAATCTGCGGAATGCGTAAGTACATTTATTTTAATACAAATTAATATGAGCGGCTGCGAGA
Organism: Colias nastes; assembly: GCA_907164665.1. NCBI lineage: Eukaryota > Metazoa > Arthropoda > Insecta > Lepidoptera > Pieridae > Colias > Colias nastes. Next base: position 69,263 of record CAJQZM010038115.1, on the reverse strand, counting down.
CATTGCGCACATGACAAGCGACGCGACGTTGCCGCTCCGTTTGATTGTGCGCGCGTGACGAACGGCAGGCGCGACGTTGCCGCTCCGCTCGATTGTGCGCGCATTATGAGCGTCTCAGCGACGTTGATATTGAGTTTGATTGTGCACACATAACTTGCGTATTCCATTTAAATTTATTAGGCTGTAGGTTTTTCAAAATATGCTGTTTTTTTTTTTCATTTTGAATATATTCCTACATAGTATAAAATAAAGTCGCTTTCTCTGTCCCTGTATGCTTAAATCTTTGAAACTACGCAACGGATGTTTTTTTTTATAGATAGAGTGATTCAAGAGCGAGATAGAATTTATTAGACAAAGCGTGCGAAGCCGCGGGCGGGCGGAAAGCCTATAAGTTACCTATAAAAATTCACACGTATTATAATTTCTCACAATTTGCAGGTGCGCAACGAGATCCAATCGTTCCGCAACCGCTCCGTGCTCGTGTCGGTGACGGACGTGTGCCGCGTGTGCGACATCGCGCTGTTACTGCGGCCCTTCTACCTGTTCCCCTGCGCGCACCGCTTCCACACCGACTGCCTGCTCGCGCACATACAGCCCGCGCTGCGTGAGTGTGCACACACACACACACACACACACA